>LGSM01000436.1:0-27204 GCA_001314345.1 Phytophthora multivora
ATGTGTTTTGTAACGAGGCGCTATCCGAAACGCCAAAGATTGCAGCTAAGCCAGTACTAGCCCGAGAACTTTTCACCTCGTACCCTCATTCATGTTGCTTTCTTGTTCCTTCAATCATAACTTCAGTGTAACGTTATAAGTACCTTCGCTTTTTGTAGATAAGTGTTTGTTCATTCGTGCTACCTAAAGCTACCAACTACAGCAGGTACTTAAGTACAGGCTTACTGCGAAACCGCGTAGACGAGCACAGCAATGAGAATCGGGAGGAGGGCTATGAGCATCAAGCGGTATGACTGGACCTGGCTGTTGAGCTTCGAAACTGCCTGCTCGGAGATCTCGCGAAGCTTCGTAATCTGAGCGCTGTGGGCCTGCTTCGACTGCGAACGCTCAGCCTCGACGGCCTCCCGAGTCTCGGCCAGTTCCGCACGAACAGCAGCGAGCTCCTGCTTGGTCTTAGCGATCTTCTTCTCCTTGGCCTCGAGGCTAGACGAGAGCTGGGAACGAGCTGCGCTAGCGGAAGACGCATCAGCACGAGCCTTCTTCAGCTGCTTGCTAGCACTCTCAGCGTCCGCGATCTTGGCGTTCATCAGCGTCTTGGCAGCCTTCGCTGAGTCTTTCCATTTCAGAGCGTTAGCACGAGACTCTTTCAGCTCCTCGTTCGCCTCCAGTAGCGACGCGCGAGCCTTCTTCAACAGTTCCTCGCTCGTAGCAGCAACACCACGCAGGTCCTGGAGCTGCTCTTCAGCGTTCGAACGCTGCGAAACCAGGTCGTCGTACTGCACCTTCAACTTCTTCGCTTCAGCCGTACGCGCCTCCAAGTCTGCTGCGAGTTTTTTCAGTTGCGAGTCGTTTCCGGATGCTTGGCTCAGAGATTTCTCATTCTCGAGTTTCAGACGGATCACCTCGTCCTTCATCTCGACCAAAAGACGAGCAGTCTCCTCCTTGTCCGCAAGCACAGTCTTGGCAGCCTCTTTAGCCTTCTCCAGCTCGGCCGCAAGTTCAGCACTACTGTCCTCCGACTGCAGTTGAGAGATCAACGCCGTAAGCTCTTCAATCTTTTCCTTGTGCGCAAGTTTGGCCTCTTGAGCCGACGTGCGAATTGCATCAAGTTCCGCAGACGTAATCTCAGCACTCTTCTTCGTCACCTTCAGCTCCTTCTCTAAAGTCTGGATGCGGTCTGACGAGCTAGTAGCCTTCGACTCGAAATCCTTGGAAGACGCACGCAGAGACTCCAGTTCAGCAGATACCTCCTCCGTGCTCTTCTTAGCCTCCTTCAGCTCCTGCTCCAGCGTCTGGATACGCTCCTTAGAGGTCGACGCTTCTGATTTGGACGTCGCAAGGTCGGCCTGCAGCTTCTCCACCTCAGTCTTCGAAGCCTCAAGCTCAGCCTTTGTAGACTCAATTTCTGCCGTGAACGTCTTCGTCTTATCGTCGTACGCTGAGTGTTCGGCAATTGTCTTCTCAGCTTCAGCGCGCATTGTCTTGGCATCAGCCTCGATCGTCGCGTTTTGCTCCGTGAGCTCCTTGTTCGCAAGCTGAAGGTCCTCGATATTCTTCCACAACTTGCCGAGGTGAGTCTCTCTGGTCTCCTTTTCGCCCTTGATTTCCGACAGCTCTGCCTGGGCCTTTTCCAGCTCGTCGCTAGTCGACTTGGAGGCATCTTGAGCAGCCTGAAGCTTCGTCTCCAACTCTTCGCGGGATGACTTAGCGGCGTGCTCCACAGCCTGAAGCTTGGCCTCCAATTCGTCACGAGCAGCCTTGGTGGCATCCTCCGCAGCCTGCAGCTTGCTCTCCAGGCCGGTCTTCTCCTCTTTGAGAGTAGCAACTGATTTCACCAGCTTCGACTCTGCTTCCTTGCTCGAGTTGCCAGCCTTCTCCACCTTGGAGCGTGCCTCCTCCAGCTCTGCTGTCAGTTTGGCAACAGCGTTATCCTTCTCCTCCTTAATCGTGGCAACTTCTTCTTTCAGCTTGTTCTGGGCATCACGAAGAGCTTGTTCAGCCTTCAGTACCTCCTCAGCCTTCTGAGTGGCTTTCTCTGTCTTCGTGCGTTCAGCTTCCAGCTCCTTAGAAAGCTTAGCAACCGCCTCGCTCTTCTCTTCCGTCAGTACATCCACCGCCTTGTGCAGCTTCTCCGCCGTCTGCTTCGCCTCTTCAAACTTCACACGTTCTTCTTCAAGCTCCTTCGTCAACTTCGTCACTTGCTCCAAGTCCACCTCATCAGCAACCTCCACTTTCTCCTCTTCAATCTTCTCCGTTTTTTTCTTCTTCTTGTTCTTCTTCTTGGAGCTCTTAACAGCGACCTCAGTCTCCACCGTCTCCACCTTGTCCGCCTCGTGTTCCTCCAGATATTTCAGCGCCTTCTTGGTCCTCTCAATCTGCGTCACCTGCGTCTCCAGCGTCGTCAGCTTCTCCTCCGTCTCCGCCACGTGGTCCTCAACCTTCGCAGCTCTCAGCTCCAGCTCCTCGGCATCTTCTTCCTCCGGGTTCTCCTGCTGGTTCTCCTCCTGATTGTCCTCCTCCCAAGCCTGCAGCTCCTTGCGCATAGCCACCAGCTTCTTCAGCTCCTTGGCCATGTCCTCTCTCTGCACGCTCTTGTCGTTCTTCTTGATCTTCTCCTGCAGTAAACGCACGTTGGACGAGCACGAGTCAATCGCCTCTTCCAGCGCCGCGCGGTTCCCTACAGTCGTCGTCATTTCGGGCTTGATAAAACAAGAGAAGAAGGTCAGTTGGCACTTGGACGAAAGATCTGAGACTGCCGCCTCGGTTTGATTGGCACCAGCGAATTTCTATAGACTTTCCACAGATAATGTACCAGATTTCAGGTACAAGTAGCCGGTTTTTGAAAAGAGTCGGTAAGGTGCAAATGCTACGAGTTCTGGTGGCGGCGTTAGCGCTGCTGGCAACGGAAGCGAAGGACACACGAGTGAGGAAGAGCTGGGCAGCGTATAGCAGTAATGAGAAAGGTACGTTGAAGCTTTGGAGTACGTTTACAGTTAGAGTTTTTACGTTTTTAATGAGTTGTTTTTGTGTATGTGTAGAACTGTATTTGAGTGCAGTGGAGAAGGCGATGCAGTCTGGGAACCATTTACTCTTTACTCAAGTGTATATGGACTCAGGTAGTCTGCAGCAGGTCGTTGGTACATGTGGAGCACCTGCGTGGTACCGCAAATACCTGCTTGGGTACGAGAACATGTTGCGTTCACTGGACACGACGTTCAGCGACCTGACGCTGCCGTATTGGGACTTATTTGAAGACTCGGCCAAGCGTATCTCGACGACTACGGAGTGCAATGGGATTGAAGGCTGTTCGCCACTTCTGGGGGATCTTGGAGGCTCGAAAGGCCCTGAACTACTGCCTGGAACTTACGTTGTGAATGGAGAAGCCGTTCCGAGTGGGAACTGTGCCAATACCAGTGTTGCGGCGCATGCGTGTACCAACAGTAAGAAGTGTGAGAAGTGTATACCACGTGGAGACTGGAGTATCGGCGATTCGTCGCTGGAATTCGGTCCGACTACATTTGCAGAGTTGATTCGACAAGCAAAAGAGGCCAACGGAACCAGTAGCAGCGGGGCTTCTGCGATGGATACGTTACGTAAGGAAGTGCAAAACTCGATCCAGTTGACGCTACACAGTCTTCTCGGGGGAGTGTATGAGACTCGTGCGGCTGCTTTTGACCCGATCTTCCTCAGTCACTAGTACGTCCTCTTAATCTTCACTGGAATCTAGTTTACCCCTAAAATTGTGCTTGTTTGCAGTGCGACGCTCGATATGGTGTACCAGTTTTTCCAGAGTTGCAACCAGAGCATTGCCTTAACTGGTTCTTGCAAGGGCAATGGTGGCCTGAAAGTCTCTCCTACAGCTACGATCCCTATGCAAATTAAGGACACAACCGTCGAGAAACATGCTGATCTCGGAGTCTTTTTCAAGGCTGTCGGCACAACGTTCAAGAGCATGGATGCTTTCGCGGTCGAGTACGAGGTCAGCCCTTTCCTCCACAACATGCTAAAGAAGTTCTCGCTGCAGTGCGACACTGGCAAGAGCGCCACTGGAGCGATCTCGTATGCTACTGCTAAAAGCTCGTTCGAAGATGCTGCTGGGATCAACACTTTGGTGAACGATTTGGCTGCTTGTGACCAGACTTCCAAGCTGGATGGAACAACAACGGAAGCCACCGCTGCTTTCATTTCTTGTGAACTGCTTTCGTCTCTGATGAACGGCGTCTTCACGAACTTCAGTTCACCTGTACGCGAGTTCTTTGGCGCCACACATGACGATTTGCCTAAATGTGTGGGGGATTTGGCTGCTCTCACCACCGCTGAGGTCACGGTAACTCCGTCCGCTACCTGCCAGAAGGCGATTTACACAGACACGAGTATCAGTACCAAGAACGACTTCACCTCGGTCACTGATGGGTTTGCGATCGTCACGAGAGGCACTCAAGACGGGAATGTCCGGTACATGAACCCGCCAAACTAGGATAAATGTGTCATCGTAGGGAATGACAACGTGTGAGCTCGTATTACTACAATAGATGTTGCTGTGAAGAAACCAACCACTTTTCTTTATTCAGTTGTAAGCGTTGCTCAACCTGTGCATCGTTCAACTCACAGTCAATTACATATTGTAGCCATCACCTTAAAATGTGTGAAAACACTGCTAACTTACCAATCTTTACCGCGTGCTCTTCGACTCCGACTGCCCGGCCATGGATGAACACATGAGCTGGAACGATAGCGAAATCCTCACGTGCAACGACCCGCTCGTAGTATCCTCAAGTGGCAACCAGCAGTCCATCGGCTTGCCGGACGTAAGTTCATCGAGAGGAACCTGAACGAAATCAAGCGACAAACAGCGTTAACTCAACAGCAGAGCACAGCAAATTACCGCTACTACTCACCTTTGTTCTTCCCATAAATTCATGGCTCAAAACTTTGTTCTTCTGGTACACTGTACACCGCAGCATTGCCGGCGGGCCTGAAAACACCGAAGGTAGTAACTTCTCCAGAGCATCCACTGCCTCACAGTTCCGGTCGGTAATGTCAGCGTTCCACAATTGCGACGCCATGCGACTCGCTGGTCCCTCCACTTTGTGACCGCTAGCTCCACCGTTGGAGAAGTGAACGCCTCTGGTCGGATTAGCAACGTGCTTGCCGTGGGTGGGGATAGCGAAACGGAACACGAACTTGTTCTCGTCTGGGTTCCATCGAGGGTTGATGCCACCTTCACCGACAGGACTCCGATACGTCTGCAAACTCCACTCTTCCGCTGTTTCCCGTGGCTTGTCTTTAGTGTGGCATAACTCCAAAAACACGTAGGCGTTGCTCCACTTTCCAACCCAACTGCACGCTATCAAGTCCTTCGCTTCAATCAACTCGACAGTAATGACCCCAATGAACCGATGGGGTAAGCCGGCTTCCTCGAACATCGCATTGCGCTGGCTACGAGAGTAAATTTCAACAAGGAGAGGAATTCTCGGTTCCTCTTTGCCACTTAAACCACGTTGAACGTGCTGGTGAAGCGTCCGATAGGAGTGCAGCCCATCTAAACGGTACTGAGTGATAGCCGTAACAAGCCAACCCTCTCCGCCCGTGGATCTCCACATTGATACCAGATCAGGATCTTCAAAGACCGAATCGACAATTCCGTCGCACGTCTCCAAGCAGATAGGGCTCAGCCGATCCCACCCGAGCTCTACGTGCAGGGGAGAACGTGCGTTATACATGTAGCGACGTACATTCCACTCAGCTTCAACTTCCCAAGGGTCCACAAACATCATAGACTGCAGATAGAACGCCTCAGGTAGAGATTCAACATCGTTGTCCGAGCCTAATGCACCACTTGACAGCCGTGAACGCGACGTGGGTACATCACTCGATGCCGATCCGCCTGCACCGGGCAACTGCGATCGCGGCAAAGGAGCAACCGATTTAGTATCGGCGTCACTCTCAAAACGATGGTGGGAGTGATGATGATTCAACGGGAACATCTGCGCATCCTCACCCCGATGCGTCACCAGTAGTCGTAGCTTTCGTTGTTTGCAACAACGCCTCAGGAAATAGTGAATCTGGGCGATAGTATCAGCTTCTGATTCTCCGCTGAAGATCTGGTGGCGAGTAAACCATGCAAAAGCATCTCGAAGAACAAAACTCTTCACGTATACGCGAGGGTCAAGTCGGAATCGGCGTAGGGTTGTCCGTACACCAAAGCCAGCATTCCGCATCAGAAGTATTACGTAGTCATCGCTTGAATTTACCAGCGCTGTATGGAGCTCCATACTCATTCCAATCTCCCGGATAAAAGCTTGTAAACTGCCTGGACTCTCTTCATCCGTCATATCGAATCCAGTCGTAGTGCCACTGGCAATATCATTCAGCTTTGCATCTTTAGGATCCGATTTCGTGTCTCCATTCTCGCCAGTGCCATGGTTATCACCACTCTGGGGCTCCTTCCATTCTCCGTTTGTTGCTGCTTCTTCAAAAGCCACGGTGTCTAAACCGTAAAGACCGCAGAGGCATGGAACCTCCTTAACAGAGTAGTCAAACTCGCACCTCAAGTGCGACTCGATCAGCGCGTACCACCGTTTAAGTCCTTCCAATGGACCCTCACCTAGTGCTTTCCATAACTTTTGGGGAGTAAACAACGAGCTGGATATGTCTGCCTCGATATTACCTTCGTCGTCAGCATCAACCTCATGTTGGTACGTGCTGAGGAAAACAGTGGCTCGCGCGTACAGCGTTCGAAGTACAGACACCATGAGAATAAGCGTGTACATCTTGCGAATCTTGAACTGGTTCTGGCTTGCAGCATTTTCGATGCCTCCCCACGACAAAAGCGAAATGTTTTCATCGCCTGATTGGCGAGCCGCAACCGCACCTAGAAAGGTGTACCCGAGATTCCCTTCAAAGATTCGGGTTTTCCGCATCTCGTCAGTACTTGTAGTGGGGCGTTGCAACAACCTGCACAGCAAGCGTAGGTTCTTTTCGAAAGCAAATGCGCTCAAACCTGGCCTCGGTCCCCCATTATTCACACGATTTGAAGTTCCGTAAGTGTAAAACGGCAATGTGACTGCCTGCCGAACAATATCAGACCGTTGCCGCGCCCAACCCAAGAAAATGATTCCTGTACGGACGGCGACGCTAATGTGCGCAATGACTTGAGCTGGGACGCTGATCTGACCCTGGGCATCAAGGTTAAGGATGTAGCAAAGCTGAATCGTGAGGCCTTCCCAGTCGCGATACACGTCTTCAGCGATGCTGCAGGATGCAAATGTAGAGCATGAGTGCAGCATTGACAACGATACATACTCCACCCATTTTCGCAATGTCGACACTCGACCGAGCTCTGAAAGCAGAAAGCAGACTTCCACAATATGGAGGTATGCGTGAGGATGCATCACCGCGAGCGCAGCTTCATAAACGTAGTTGCGATCCACTTGGAATTGCTCACATAGCGGAGTACATAGCTCATCTAAAAATGCTCTGTGCAGCTTCACTCGATGGTGGTGCCGTTGCCCTGGACTCGTTGATATTGCCATTGAATGCGTAGGCGAATCAGCGCCATCACCATGTCGAAACCACATATCTAACTCGGATCGGAAGTGACTGATCATCTCCCGCGCCACACGAATACCAATCATCTTTCCAACAAAAGCGGACGATGCCCAGCGCCTGCACTCGATGTCAGCGATCTGCGCTTTTAGCCACGGGGCAGTAGGGATTGACTTTTCAGACTCCAACGCCTTTGGCCACGAAACAACAGAGTTCGCCCTATGAATCCGTGATCTTTTCCCCGTCACCAATGGGTCAATGTGTGGGAGTCTATCATCCATAAAGCTCATTCTTCTCGGCGACGCACTCCAAGTCATTTTTCTTGGGGATTTACTCGAATTCGGTGACGAAATGCACGCTAGCATGCTTCCTCGTCGCTGGGGTTTTAGTGACGATTGGAACCGAGGCGATGTGGGACTGCCTGATGCGCCGCTCAGATCTTCATCGGACAGCAAACCGCTGATCGTATCGTTTCCGGATTCGACTGTCGAGATTTCAAAACGAGCATGAACGTTTATCAGATGCCGGGCCTGGAGCATCTCGACGAGTGCTGTATCACTCAAGCCACTTCGTTTGCATACGTAGGCGACAAATGAAAAGGCGTGTTCGATATCAGCAGTCGACGCAAGCTGCAGATGCCTCTTACCCGAGGACGTTGGCGCTGGTGACACCGGGATGTCAGGATATGCTTTCAGTTGCATTTTCTTGTTCGCCCAGCTGAGCAATGACGAATTGACACTTGAATGGAGGTGCTGGAAGTAGACTGTGAGGGACGTGAGATTGACATAGAAATGTGTTGCTCGCAAGACACTGGAAACCAAGTTGTTCTTAGTAGGAACAGTCAGCTCATTGCTTCCACATGCATCCATGTCTTGGAATTGAGGGAGTAATACAGCCCACGCTTGTTCAAACTCCTCCAGCCACCACAGCGCACAGCTTTCCAACCACACCTCGTGCTTCCGGCGGAAAAGCGGAATCACATCTTGCTCCAGTAATTGCTTGGTTACGTCCCCTGCCGGAGTAATACCAGCTTGAGCCACCGTGAAGTCCTGCTGTAGTTTGTCATCTGTTTGATATTCCACGAGTCTTACAATCACCAACGCCAAACTTGGATCTCCTAGGCGCACAGACAAAACGCGAATTGCGTCTTGAATTCGCGGGGGCTCACACAAAAGGAAAAATGCCGCGGCAGCCTCATATTTCTTCTTGCTAAGAAGAGAATACGCGTTTTTAATTGCAGCATTGCTCCAGCGTTTCTCAGAAAAATCGTTATCCAGGAACGAAGCCAGAGTCTAAAGTCAACAAACAGGGTAATGTCAAAGTACTGAACATCAAGGTAGAAGAAAGATTATTTTTCACCTTGTTTGCTTCTGATTGTGTCAGCTTCGCCAGAGCGCTGAGTACTTTCCTTTTTCCCAACGCCACGTAGAATAGACAAACATCCATGGCATCTTTTGTTCTCGCATAGGAAACCTTTGCGAATCTGCAAGTACAACAAGGCATATAGTTAAGAACAAAAATCCAACCTTTCAACGATGTAAAGAACAAAAATTCAACCTTTCAACGATTCCTCGCAGGTCTCTCGCTTTCTTAACCCAGAGTCCCAGCCACAAAGGGCGAATATCATCCCATTGCATCTGGGGGTCAATGCAGTGTTCCCACAAAAACTGCTGTGCATCGGAATGCAGAGCCCACAACAGTCCCGACGAAGGTGTCTCTTCCAAACTTGGCAGCCAAAAGAAACTTTCGCGGTCACTGTACGAATTTTTCCACTTGTGCTTACCCGAAAATGGGTCGGATTCGCCGTTTTGCGGGTTACTTGGGCAGTCACCGTTCGTGTATATGTGAGAAAACACCACACTTCTCAGTGATTTAGCAAATAAATGCATCGAGTAGAAGCGCTTTGCGCCGAGGTCGGCAGCTGAAGCGTCTAAATCAAAACCAAGAGACTGGATCTCGTTCACAAAAGTCAAAAGCACTTTCATCTCCAGAAGGTGCTCCTCACTAAACGACGCAAACAACACTGCTGCGTTCGCTTGTGACGAATATCTTTTGCCGAGGAGCATGTAATCGATCGCCGCTAAAATTGTTGCTGCTTCGCCAGGTGTTAAAGTGCGTTGGTCATCTTCTTCGGAGAAGGATTCGTTTTTCTCGTAGCTGTATCTTCTCTGACTGCCTCTACTCATGGGAGCAGCAAACAGATTCTCCGCCTTATCGATGTTATCACTTCGATGAATAGAAGTCGAGTATCGGCCAACAGATTCCAACATTCGAGCACGTTCTGAGCCATTTTCTTGGTTAGTTGCCGTTTTAGAACGTGATGGGCCAGTGTATGAGAGAACGCCACGGGAAGCGCTAGCACGAGCGGAAGGCTCATCGTCCATCACTTTCGCAAGCAGCTTCAACATTTGAGTAGCATCTTTGAACGCTCGTGAAAACTCGTAGGACGCGCGGTCTCCAGCAAGCGAAGTATCTTTTTCTCCGACACGTGCGTGCATACCGAACATTGTCGTCAGAAGCACGTATGGATGCCACACAGGGAGTTTCTGTGGCGACTCAGCAGCTTTCCAGTCCATGGAATACTGCAAGAGGCTTCCCGGCTCATCCCACTTGCCAATAACCACAGGCATCTCGTTAGATATCGGTTTAAACGACGGTTGGTTCTGTCGTGAGTCTTTTAAATGCCCACCTCCGATCAAAAGAGCAGATGAATCTCGGGTACAATCGAACAAAAGAAGCGGGCTCACAATGTCATCTCCAATCTGGGACCAGTGATGCAGATTCGTGTCGTACTGATAAATAACTGTTGCCGATTCGTATCTTACGGCAAGCGCGTCCACGTTAAACTCAACGTGCGAATTGCACCAGGTGAAACCCAAAATATGACCGCGGCCATTTGATAAGATGGACTCTTCTGGGCGCAAAATTCCGAGTCCAGACTCTGCTTCAAATACATGCAGTTCCTCGGGTCGATCAGCATGGAGTACTGCTATGCGATTCGGGTCATCTACTTCGACATGAATAATACCACCAGTCATCTCCGTAGCACCGTCCCCACTTTGTGCAGAATTCTCAACCTGATCGGCAGAAACGTATCCACGGCGACAAAAAGAACCCGACAATTCTCGGGCTTGATGCCCATTTGGCGGTGGGGGAGGTTCATCACTTAAAGCAGGGTTGGAACTCATCATCGTAAAGTGAATAATATCTCCAATAATCTGGCATCGCCAGTGTTCGACATTCCCTGCAACATCCCCGAGGAAAAGCAGCGAGTTTAGACTATTGCGGCTTTGAGTTCGCTTGCTCGAAAATGCTCGCTGACGGTAGTCTCTCTCACTGGCGATCGAGGTGATATTAGCTTTTTTCTCGATGGCTGGGTCTTGAATTTGCAGCGGGGTGAGCTCAAACGAATTACATGATCCAGCGCGAACACCTTTCCACGCAGATAACGTTCCAGGGAGCGATTCTATACCAAAAATCAAGACGGAGTCAGGGACATATTCGCCGTCGTCTGCGTACGAGGGGCATACGCAAAGCAGCGATAACTCTGGAGCTGCTTTCATGTGTAGAAATTGTCTCCAGCCTCCATACATTGAAACCGCACCTGCGTGGACCAAATTATCAACACTGCGTGGGCTTTGTGAGTTTTGTTTCTCCAGCGATAACAAAAAGCTGCGTCGAAGGTCAGATGCGTACTCTTCAACAGTTTGTTCAGTTGTATCCACACTGCCTTCATTGCCAGTGTCAAACGTTGGTTGGCCTAGCGTCTTTGACTGAGGAATTGCGTCATAAACTGGTTGTGTCGTGGATCCGTGGTAGTTGTGCACGCAGGCTGCTCGAAAACGCATAAGCAGGGACTCCTCGGGTGGAAGCATGTCAACCAATTCAAAAACTTCCTTCACGTCCTTGCCGATTACGCTTTTGTTGTTGATACCCACAAGCTCATCTCCTTCGGCTACTTCACTAAGGAAACTGTTGCTGGAGTTATTTTGTGAAACAAGTAACTTCCCGTTCATCTCCTCAAACTGGATTCCGAGCTCAGAGTTTGTCGGCTTTTCGCATCCAACCTCGTATTCATATCCAGACTCCCCTGTCACGTAGTCGTAAAATGTCCAGGGCGATAAACTTGGAGAGCGCGTCAGCTTTCGCCGTTGTGGTAATTGCACCCTCGGAGACGATACAACCGCAACATCAGCTCTTGCTGATCGGCCGTACACTTCAATAATACCTGACTTGAAAGCTACCAGTAATAATGGGGTTGCGTCGAAATGTAGCGTCGGAACCCACTGAATGCACAATACCTCACCGCTATCTTTCTCACAAGGCAACACCCCAGATGGGATGAGGCGTGACTCAGCAGAAAACGCTGAGAACGAAATCCAGTACACAAGGATTTCACTCTTCGGGGAGTCACCGCTTTCAGAAGGGTGCACATCGACGCTGGCAATCAACGGCAGCGAGGGGTGTGCCGACAGGGCTGATATCGAGCCAAGATGACTTCGGTACCAGGATTTCTTCAAGATCTGTGATTGGCGGTCTCCCTCTCCCACTGCAACATGAAACGACATCATAATGTGATCTGCACGCTGAAGCACAATACCCAGCTTAGAGGGCATGCCGAAGTAGTTTTGAGAAAAATACGCCATAACACAAATTTCTCCAAGCCGAACACTCATCCCGACCTCTTTGTTACTGCTCTCGTTGTCATCCTCTCCGTTCACTTTAATCTGTAGTGTCGTCTCCTCCACAGTCGGACTGTCCGATACGACCCCCACAACTCTCCACAGCCTCAAAACACCATTGTGGTCGACTCCTGAAATCCAATCTGCATGCTTATCATGAGCGTCATTCACCACTTGGAAGTTCTCGTCGCTAATATTCCTGTTCTTGGACATAACCCAGCGTACATTGTCGATTGGGAAAGTTGGTTCAAACACCAATACTGGCTCAAACTGCAACTGTCCTTTTTTGCTCTCTGTCCATATCCTGACCAACCTCGTAGCCGTACATGTCAACAGTATCCTCGCCGGTTCAAACCACTGAGCTTTCCTCGTTCCATCAGTCTCCAGAGCTGAATGCCACTGCGTCGTCGAAGGTTTCCACGAGAAATACACCACGGGGTCAGGATGAATCAAACTTTCAACGTTGTCCAGCGTTTGGTTCTGCACAGGATCTTCTAGTCTTTTCCGCATCCTCCAGACCTTGACCTGTTTCTCCTGCCTGTTTAACGTGGCAAAAACGAACACACTGGGGGAATACTTGGCCATATCGCAGGCTCCCTGGTTGCTCTCCCATAAAACCCGAGTCTCATCATGTCTGGAGCTTGTAACGCTCACATCCAGCTTGCCTACGCCGACTTCTCGCCCGCAAAAGAGCAGTTCATCAGCACTTCGCGAGAACGAGAGCCCACGGATACTGTTGTGCGCTGCATCTAGGCGGAAGCGGCATACAACAGCGAAGTGAACGCTGCTGCCCTCCTGTGGGTCCCTCTGTGGCGCGTGGACCAAAATTTGGTCCGTTGAAAGCGAGGCCAATTTACCATGGAAAGCGCTCCAGCGCACGAAAGCCACCGGCGAGCTGTGGCCCGAGGGCGCAAGGCGCGAGAGCAGGATGAAGTCGTCGCTGTCGTACAGCCGGATCTCCGTCTGCGTGGGCACAGCCAGCACGTTGCGGCCGTCGATGCGCGTCCAGCTCCAGGAGCGCACCGCCATCTCTCACCTTCGATCTTTTTTACTTCTGCGTGTTGAACTTTGGATGTTGCAGTTAGGACTAATTTTTGCGATTTGAGCAAATATCAGCGCCGTTTTATGCTACCGACCACCAAAAAAACAGTGTCGGTAGACATGTTGGCCCATGCGGACGAAATCCCCTGCCGCCTCACCCACAACCGTAAACGCTGCGTGTATATAATACAGTAATACATGCATCCATACATGCAGCAGCACCGCACTGGGCAACCCATGATTCATGCTTGGAAGCGAACCATGGTGCAGTTCAAGGGCAATAAAAAAAATAGAGCTTGAAGGTTCGAATTTTAGATTGACCGAAATGACTAGTGCATTGTATTGAGTACTATAGTGTTAAACGCAGCAATCAATACAGTACCTGGCATGTCTGCCCAGCACAACAAGGCGACTCTATTCCGCAACCCTACTCAGTTTTCCTTGTAGTTTGACCTACAAAATCATTTGATTTTTTTTTTATCGAAATAGGGTCACTAAAAATGTCGCGCCGCTCGAGTGTAAGGTATTTCAGACCAATCAGAGCACATTACAGGATATTCTATACCTAGACGAGATGGCGAAGAGAGTGAGTCTCTTCAAGAGACCAGTGCGGAAAGCGGCGCACAAAGGAAACTACTTAGTACTTGACTTGACGCATGGGCAATTGCTGCTCCACGGAGGCCGCGGCCGTCGTCTCGCGGCGCTCGGGCGACAAGGAACCGGAGGTGCAGGCTGTGCCGTACGCTGCCCTCCCTTCTCCGCCAAAGTACGCGGACACAGAAGACACAGAGCCGCGCGTGAAAGACGAGGAGCCAGCCTCTTCTCCTTCGTCTCCTTCCCAGGCCCCAGAGGAGCCCGAAGACAGTTTCGTGCCGGCTCACATACCCAGCAACAAGCACCTGGAGAACACGCACCACGTCAAGATCGGAGACTACAACTTACGCTACTCGTACTACTCAAAGCGCGGCTATTACCCGGAAGCGCGGAAGAAGGCCAACCAGGACAGCTATTACTGCGAAACCCACTTTGCCGGAGATGACCAGAAGGCCTTCTTCGCTGTCTTTGATGGACACGGCCAGTATGGAGACATCTGCTCGCAATTTGCAGCTGAACAACTGCCGGAAAACATCATCAAGAACATTGAGGAGAACGTGGGCATTTTGCCGGCTCTTACGAGAGCTCATGTGCAGACGAACAGAGCTATGCACGAGGCCAGCTTTGACGACTCGATGAGCGGCACGACATCCATCTCTGTGCTTTTCTGTGGCAACGAGATTCATGTGTCCAATGTGGGCGATTCCAGAGCGATCATTGCTCAGGAAAACTTAAAGGCTTCAACAAGGGAAGGAGAGGCAAACCTGGTCGCGAAGCCGTTGTCGATTGACCAGACGCCCTTCCGACAGGTACGTCACTTGATGAAACGCTCTCAGCGTTTTCTACATTTTTGCCTTGCTGGAAACTGATCTTCTTATTCTGGTTATTAGGATGAGAGAGTGCGAGTGAAGAAGTGCGGAGCAAGAATCTTGACGGTAGACCAAGTGGAAGGTCTTGAGCCTATCCATGAGAACTGGGGGTTGTCGTTGGGAGACGAGATCGATGAGAACGGAGATCCCCCGCGCATTTGGCACCCGTACGGACAATACCCGGTAAGCTGCAGACGCATGTAGACGTTGCCCTCTTTTTCTGATCCTGATTTTTTAAATGCTCGGTACTGACTTTGCATCCCGATCGATTGTTTTACAGGGTACCGCATTCACACGCAGTATTGGCGACTTAGTTTCCGAAGAGCTGGGCGTGACGGCTGAACCAGAGATCCTGTGCAAGGGCTTGAACCCCCACGACAAGTTCATCATCATTGCCAGTGACGGCGTGTTTGAGTTCCTCACAAGCCAGAACGTTGTCGACATTGTAAAGCAATTTGAAAATCCGTCCGAAGCGTGCCATGCTCTTGTCGAAGAGGCGTACAACCGCTGGCTTCAATTCGAAGTCCGCACAGATGATATTACTGCGATCTGCATCTTCCTGGACGGTGTGACCCCTGCAAAGGAGCGTGATGGCCCTCGTGGCAGTATCTACGTTGGTGGAGAGGTTCTTGATCTGCAGTCAATGCAGAGGCCTGTGCGTGGCATCACTAAAAATCACGCTCGGAGGAACACGATTGTCGGAACGGATGCGATTCGCTTGTCGCTCGCTGAAGCATTTATGGATGATGATGATGAATCTGAGCTTCCGAACTTGATCGAAAGTGAAGGAAAGTCGGAAGAAGAGGAGGAGTGGATTAAGAAGGCTGTGCAGGGCAGCTTCTTGTTCAATCATCTGAGCGACCAAAAGGTATGACATTCTCTTTTATTTGCTATTTGCAACGAACCAGCACAGTTTACTTACTTCGAAGGCGTGCACGTTTCCAGATTCACGAGGTAATCTCTGTACTGAAGAAGCTCGAGTTTAATGCTGGTGACATTGTGATGCGGCAAGGGGTCCCCGGCGACACGTTTTACCTGGTTAGTACGGCTACTTCGTTGTGTGATACCATGCACATAGGATACTAATTTGATGTCGATTACAGGTGGAGACTGGAATGTTTGAAGCCCGTCATCTTAAGGACGAAACGCCGGAGCTCTCGCCTGAGAACGATTCCTCTGCGGAAGCTTATGGCGAGGTGGTTCAGGTGTACGAAGGTACCAACGACACCCATCCGACTTTCGGGGAGCTGGCGCTTATCTACCCGAAGCCTCGTGTAAACACGGTTGTTGCGAAAGAAAGGGGAACGCTGTGGGCGCTGGATCGGATTGCTTTCCGCTCGATTTTGATGCGTGGACGACCGCTACGTGATGTTGTTCGACGTCTGCGTCAGATTAGCCTGCTTCGTCCACTGACGGTTGCTCAGACTAACCTGGTTGCAGAAGAGATGCGCACTGTGGTGTTTGAACCAAACCAAGTTGTCCTTCACGAGGGAATGACCGAGCCGGGCTTCTTCTTGATCACTAGTGGTCGCATCGAGTCTAACTCAAAGATGGACAATGTTGCGCCTCTTGAGCTGAAGACGTTTGACTACTTTGGCGAAATCGCGCTTGTGCGGAGACGGTCGATCAGGTACTGGTTGTGTGTGTGTGTGTCTTTATACTATTTGCTTGTTTATTAACTTGTTTGCGTGCAAATAGCCAACGTTCCATTCGTGCGATTGAGCGCACAGAGTGCCTCTTCATCAGAAAAGATGCATTTGAACTGGCTGTTGGCAAGCTCTCCTCAATATTGGAAAAGGATAAGCTGCGCCGTGCGCGCAAGACGCGAATCGTAGAGGCGCAAAAAGAAGCAACGGTAAGTTATGGCTTTATAAACTATAAAGTCCACATACAACTGAATCTTGCGCTAACCAGGAGCGTTTGTGCCATTTGACAGACAAATGCTTTTGTTCTATTCGACAATGAATCTAAGGCTAAGTTGCCCAAGTCCATCAATGAGCTGGAGGTTGTTGGAAGTGTCATGTCAGATTTGTCGAACACTGTCCGTCTCGTTGAAGTCAAGGGCTCATCCCCGCCAGTTTACTTGACTCTGCGGTCGGTGAGCAAGCAGGCCATCGTTGATGCTGGTATGCAAACGCACATCAGCGGCGAGCGTGACATATACGTGTCTCTCTACGAAAAGAATGCTCTCGTGCCACAGCTTTTTGGAATGAACTCGAACGACTCGGATATCCACATGCTGTACGATACTCAAATCGTTGGCACGCTAGAGAGCTTCTTGGATGGCGAACCACACGGCGAGTCTTTCGTTCGCTACTACGCCGCGCAAGTCGTCATGGCACTTGAGTTCATGCACTCGGTAAGCTGTTCTTCATTTTGTTACGGTATTTCACGTCATCTCACAACTCTTTTACGCACAGGAGGGCGTTGTTTCGCGCATGGTTGACCCCACGAACTTGATGGTTGACCGCAGTGGAAATCTTCGCATGATCAATCTGAGGTAATAGTTCTTGTTTGCATGCTTCTAGTGGCACTTCTAACTATTTTTTGTATTCATTGTCCAGACTTTCCAAGTACGTTGGCCGTGGCCGAACATACACTGTGTGTGGTACCCCAGAATACCTTGCTCCGGAGCAAATTACTGGGGAAGGTGAGTTGGCTATTCAAATCGTATGGACTCGTTTTGAGATTCCTAACTCAATTGTTGCACAGGCCACAATATCGCTGCGGACTACTGGGCACTTGGTGTGCTTATGTATGAAATGCTTACTGGCGCGACGCCCTTCACCCGGGAAAACAAAAACGACTTGGAGATTTTGAATGACATCGCGTCGTTCCGCCCGGACCAGCTGTCGTGGCCTGAGCACACAAGTGCCGAGCTGAAGGATATCATTGAAAGCTTGTTGAGCCCGGATCTCTCTCGACGCCTCGGATACTCGGAAGTCCGCGCTGGTGCTTGCGAACCGATTAAGAAACACTCGTTTTTCGCTGGAACTTCATGGGAGGCCACGAAGATGGGCTCGTTTTCGGTACGTCATGCCGAGCTTTCATTGACACAGGTTGTCGAGTACTAAACCCTTTCTGTCACTATTAACCAGGCACCACTCGAGCCGGAAGCTGCAGCAGAATTTAAGCAGATCGCAGCAAGTGGAAGTCATGAAGACATGAACATTGGCAGCGTCTATACTGGTGATGCTGACTGGCTCGCCGGATTTTAGACAATGTATAAATTCGCACGGGGTTCATGTAGCAGCTCCACACGAGCTCACCAAGCTCCCAAACACCAATTCAAGTATTTTGTTTTTGCTAACTGAAACGAGCGCTTTGCTTCGCTGTCGTGTTCAAGAAGGGAAAACGAGTCCCGTGATCTCCATATCGCCGAAGCATACCGTGCACCCTTCCAGCAAGTTCTGTACGAATTCAAGCCCCATCAGTACTGAACCCCATCGACCCGTTCATCACTAACTAACTCACCGCATCATGGTTAACGCGTTCAGCGATACTGGGGAAGTACGTCTCGATCGCTTCAACAGCTTTGGCATCAGTCTGCAGAATTCTGGTCAATCATTACCGCAGTCAACTCACTGCATGTAGAAATGCACTCACCAGCAGCATCGAAGGTTGGAACTGGATCTTGTCGCTGTCTAATTGACACAAGTCTCCCCCAGTTTTCCTCACCACCAGCTCCACCTCCTTGTCCAGTGCAAAGTGCATCACCGTAAGTCGATATTCTTGATATCCTCCATCCGGACATGCCACACTAATAGACAACTTCAGTGCCCTGTCCTTGCTGTATAATCAACCCACGTAGCTACATACCAGTCATCCACAGGGATCTCTTCCCCCAACAGGCCGAGCTGTGCTCGACTGGACGCACAGACAAAGTATCCTTGGAACCACGAGCCATCGCTTGGGAAGCACAGCGACGCCCGACCGCTGCTCGAGAACGTCATCGTCTCTTGCCACCAATCAATTCCCTTCTCTGTAAAAAAAAAAATCTGCAATTGCAATGGAGCTGCGCTGCTTGACGCGCGATACGGCGCTTGTTCGAGCGGTGCAGAAGCTCAACCTAGGGGTGTTACCGGTGCAGCCTCCTGCCTTCTGCTACCGTCGCGCGGAAAAGGACGAGCACCAATTGTCGTGGGCTGCAGTAGACGGGGACGTTGTGACTGGCGCTGCAGTGGCGGATTTGGAGCTGCAACGAGACGGACTTGGAGCGGTTCAGCTTCGCACTCTGGCGGTTCCTGCTCGGTTCCGTCGTCAAGGGATTGGGAGGAAGTTGGTGTTGAAGATCATTGAAAAAGCAAAAGAGGCCGAGGATGGAGACAGGATCGAGGCTGTGCGACTTCATGTTCATGCAGGGAATGACGAGGCGGTGATGTTTTACAAGGCATTGGGCTTCGTTAAAAAAGCTCAAGTGGAAAACTACTACCGACATTTGGAACCACGCACGGCGTTCGTGATGGAGTACCCATTGCACTAAACTAAACACAAGTTCAGACACTTGTTAGTCTCGATTTCCGGGTTCAGTAGTAGGCCTTGAAGGTGGCCTGAGTGAAATCGTCATAGTTCATATCGTTGTGCCAGCGAGTGAGCAGTGGAGGGACGCCCTTGGGCAAGTTCTCGGTCTTTCCAGCTTCGTTAGGGTCATTGGATCCGTCTCGCTTCGGTACCGCCATCTTTTCTCCAGGAAGGGGTTGCATGAACACTGCCAGCGTCTCACGGTTCACACCTGTCACCTGCGGCCCTCGCACAGCGTGTGGCGTAGCTTGTAACGTACCACCCGAGAGAATCTGCGATGTCTCGCCGATCTGGTACACCAAGTGTCCTGGTGGGATATTGGCCTTAAGGATCTCACCACGGCGATTCTTCACATACAGCCCTGCAACCGGGTCCGGGTTGGGCACCGTCTCGCCCTTGGAATCGGTGAACATGGCCTGCACCAGCCCCGTTAGCGCTCCGTGATCGTTATGCCAGCCACACCAAGCGAACGAATCCTCGAGCGTCTTAGCCTCTTTCTGAGCTGCAATTTGCTCCTCGGACAACGAATAATAGTGCAGCAGTCTGGCCTTGGAACACTTGCCCGTACTGATGATGCGGTGTAGTTTTCCCTTTTCGTACCCTGGGCTCTTGCTCTCCACGAGTTTATCACACTGATGAGCCACAAGGACTCCCGTGTCCACGATTAATTGCCCCAACTTCATGAAGGCCTTTTCCAGTTGCGGCAGTTCTTGTGGCCAGATATTGGGATGGTAGAACGACGGGAACTTAGCAATTAGCTTCTGGTCTCCGTTTGACAAGTCGTTGGTCTCTGGATTGTTGTAATACGAGCCCTTGGCGTAGTCCGGTTTGCCCTGCAAGTTCTCCTTGCCGTGGCTCCACCCGAAGCTGTAGAACGCCTCAGGTAGTTCGCACTTGGCCTTGACATCGTCTGGGAGATTAGCGAATTTGAACGCCAACGGCAGCAGGTCACTTCGATTGGTACTGAGCTCTGGAACGCCGCTCACAACGAGAATTCCCATCCCTTCGTAGCCGAAAGCCTCCTCAATCACAGCAGACAGGTCCTTCCTGGCCAGGAGATCTTCGTACGAGACCACAGGGACGTCGCGTGCCTCCACGGCGGCGTGGATGGAAGCCATCTTTGTAGTGGACGGCTAGTTGAAAAATGAGCGGACCGAGCGGACGGATGTGGGCTAGGGGAGTGCTCTTACAAATTATTAGTGTAAAATTCGGTGAGGCGGTAAGTATTCCGTCGGTGGTCGTACATTTTTTTTTCAGTGTGCAATTTAATACTTACCTCAGGTAAGTATTCCGAAGGTGACAGGCGACCTCCAAATTAGAATGCCATCACTATTTCGAGGTGCGGGTGTTATGCACCTACTGATCATACTAAACGTTATGACTCATAAATCTGAAAAGATTATGAAATTTCATATCTTATGATTTAATTATAAACCATTCATCTTAACGCAGTTAGTTCGCCGCAGCAGGCAACTTGGCACTCTGCACAACCTCCAGCAGGTTAGCAGCAATCTCGTCGATATGCTGGAGAAAGCATCCATGGCCGGCGTCTTCGTACATGACGAACTTGGTGTGGTCGCTACCAAGCACCTTGTCAAGGTGAAGTGCGTGCGACACATTGATGCACTGGTCTTGCCTTGCCCCGACGATGAGGATCGGGAAGCTGTTGTCTCGAATCTGGTGGAGCTTTTTATCCGAGACACTGTGGAGAACCAGCGCTGCCGTCTGGCCAAGAGCGCCAGCTAGCGACGGAGCACCCAAAGTAGCAGCCACCTGCTTGTGGTACTTGAAAAACACGTCGCGCATAGTGCCCTCGTCTCCATTCCCACTATCCAGGAAGGTCTCCGGGTACAGGAAGGACAAAATGGCGTTCGTTACCTTGGTCGAGTCTGAAGATACCAGCGTCGTGAGGATAGCGGGGTATGCAGAAGCATCAGGAGTAAATGATCCTGGGCTAGTCACGATCAGAGACAGTGACTGGAGTCGTTCAGGAGCAGCCAATGCGATCTCCTGCGAGATCATCCCGCCCATACTAACTCCAGCAATGTGAGCAGTTCCCCAGCCAATGGCATCCAGTAGGGCCAGAGTGTCTTGAGCCATTCCGGACGTGGAGTATTTCCCCCATGGAGCATCCGTATCACCCACACCTCGGTTGTCAAGAGTCAAGACCTTGAGAGTTTTGTTTGGGTTTGTCTGTTCCCATTGAGTCAGCAACCCATCGACAAGTGGTGCCCACTCCTCCTTCCGATAGCTGTAGCCCATGATCAGCACCAACCGCGTCTCGTTCTCGGAGCTTCCACTGCCAACCTCTTGGATGAGGTACCCCATCGTGATCCCCGTCGATACATTGACCTTTTGTACAGTCTCGGGGGTGTACACTTTGAATGCTGCGTACTTGGATGTCATGTGCTGTTCCAGTCGATTGAGAACCATATTGCGGAAATTGCCTTGGGTTCGATGCGTGCTGTCTCGATTCAAACGAGAAATGAAACGTGCCAAGGCCCAACGCACTGCACCGTGCAGGGCAAACATGGACCAGGTCCACAGAACATCAGCCATCCATGCAAAGTGGGACTGGCACGGGTTGAAGTCTTTTGAATTGTCCGCTTCTGCTTCGATTGCCGAGTTGATTTTTTTTAATTTGTCATGCCATGAAGTTAGGCACTCAGAATAACCTTCAGTAGCTCGCCAGTTAATTCGTCGAGGTGCTGCAAAAGACAGCCATGGCCAGCATCTTCGTAGATAACAACTCGCGTGTGGTCGCTGGCGAGTTCCTTCTTCAAGTGAAGCACGTGGGAAATGGTGATACACTTGTCCAGTGTTGCCCCGACGATGAGGATCGGGAAGCCCTGGTCGCGGAGCTTGTGTAGTTTCCTAGTCGAGACGCTATGAAGCATCGCTGCTGTGGTTTGTCCTAGCGCACCCGACGGAAAGGGAGCTTTAAACGTGACCATCATATCCATGTGGTACTTTAAAAACACGTCGCGTATAGTGTCTTCTTCTCCGTTCTTGCTCATTAGGAACTGCTCCGGATACAAGAACGCAAGAATGGCGTTCGTGATCTTACTGGAGTCTGTTGACGTCATGGGCGTAAAAATCGACGGGTAAATCCGGCATGAACGACCCCGAACTGGTTGCTATAAGCGACAGTGACTGTACTCTGTCGGGAGCAGCCAAAGAGAGATCATTCCGCCCAAACTGGCACCTGTAACATGAACTGTTCCCCATCCAATGACGTCCAGTAGTGCCAATGTGTCTCTAGCCATTCCAGAGGTGGAATAAATCCCACACGGAGCGTCCGAGTCGCCCACTCCACGGTTGTCAAAAGTTAGGACCTTGAGAGTCTTGCCAGAACCACTGGCCTTCCATTGAGTAAATAAAATATCCGCAACTGGGGCCCATTCCTCCTTTCGAGAACTGTGACCACCGACTACTACCAGTCGGGTCTCCTCCGAGCTGTCGCCAATCTCTTGAATGAGGTACCCCATCGTGATTCCTGTGGCCACCTTGACCTTCTTCACTGTCTCCGGTGTGTACGCGTAGGAGGCGGCGTACTTGGACGTCATGTGCTGCTCCAATAGGGGAAGAACCATCTTGACTGGTTTCGTAGCTTGAGAATTGTGGAATGAATGTACCAGAAGTTCACACAAAAAAGTGCACAGTTGAAGTGGGAAAAGAGTTTGTTCATTATAGCAAAATAACCTTTGGCTGCATTGGCCCAAGCCAATTGACTCACTAATACTCGATCTCGGACATTTTCAATGCCAGAAGTAGGGCGTCTTCTTCGGACATGACGTCACTTTGCCCACTAGTGCTTTGTCGCGAAGTCGTTGCGGCCTTTTTGGGTTTCTTGGCCGGCGGAGCTTTCGCCCCGGTGCTTCTGGAGCGCTTCGCTGGTTTCTTACCCTTCGGAGTTGCAGCACCGGCAGCACTCGCAGAGGCTGGTTGTTTTTTCTCGATTGGCTTCTTGGGTGTTTTTGTGGAACCCCTCGGAGACTTCGCAGGCTTCTTCTTCTCTTCAGTAGCCGACTGCTTCTTCTTCTTTTCAGAAGCCGATTGGTTCTTCTTCTCTTCAGAAGCCGACTTCACTGGTTCTACTTTCGAGGGTTTCTTTTCAAACGGCTTCTTCGGTAGAGAATCTGAAGTAGAGCCCGAAGCATTTGCACCTTCGTCTGCTGGGATTTCACTGTTGATACTTGCTGCGGGTACCTCCGCTTGGTCTCCACCTTCACTTCCGTTAAGAGGTGAAAACTCTAACCGCCGAGGTGTTTGTGGTCGTTGAGTATCTTCCTCCACAGACACATCGCCACCCTTTTGTTTTTTTCCTTTCGGCTCCTTCGCCTTCTTCTTTGTCTTTTGAGATGGACTTTTTGCTCGAGGAGTAGCTGCAGGAACTTGCTTCTGTTGAGTTGGAGTAGGTCCACTGGCAGCTTCAGCAGTTGGCGGCTTGGCACTTGACGATCGCTCTCCTATTTCTGAAAGTCGCAAAGCTTCCTTCAACGCGTCCTCTTCGGACATTCCCATTTGATATTCGAAAGCTTGGAAGGCCATTGCCTGGTCGATTGCCTCCCGAAGCATGGGGCTACTCCTCTTCGGCTTTGGAGTTGCCTTTCTGACGGGAGTCTTCTTCAGTTTCTTGGCTGCACGGGCCACGCCTCCACTTGGAGACGTTGGTTTAGCAACTGCGGTTGGCTTTGACTCCATCTCGGTAGTATCCTTCTCGAGGTGATCAGCATCTGTGGCACTTGGTTCTGCGGTTGGCTCGGCTGTGGTGCTGGAGGGTCTTGCCCGCTTCTTCCATTTTCCTGCTGTAGCTGGGGTTTTCGCTTTAGGAGGGGCTTTCGCTTTAGATGGGGCCTTTGCGTTAGGCGTACGTTTCGTCTTGGCTGCTGCAATCTTTGTCGTGTTGGACTTCACCTTCGCCTTTACAGCTCCGCTCTTTGCGCTGGTTTCCTTCTTTGTCGAGTCCTTCTGTGAGGATGGAGGTGACGCCGAGCTACTTGTGGCATTACCAGCCTTCAATGATGGCGGCGCATCATCCAACTCCGACATCTGAATTGCTAGAAGGATGGCATCTTCTTCCGACAAGTCAAGTTGGTACTCCTTTATCAGCCGAGCGTCTTCCGGGTTATCGTTTGCAGTGGCTGGCTCCTCCTCAGCATCATCATCCGAAGCACTGATCCGATCGTCGTCCGAGCTGTCGTCTATCACGAGAGACATCTCTGACTCGTCGTCGTCCTCCTCCTCCTCGTCGAACTCTGGCTCCTCTTCCTCAACGCTTTCGTCCACCTCAACTTCTCCGTCATCCTGGATAAACGATTTCTTCTGAGCTTTCGCACGTGGCTTTGACTTGGCTTTATCGTTGGACTTCTTGACACTCACCCCTTCCGTCTTTGCAAAGCTGCCAAGTGTCCTAGCTTTCTGACCACTCGCTGTCGATTTCGGCTTCTTTGGCCCCTTTTTCCGGATGTGATCGCCACCACCAACTGTTGCAAAAACCTTCTTGGGTCGGCCTATCTTCTTCGACGGGGGTGTGAAGAATGTAGAAATCAACGTGTCGAGCACTTCTTGCATTTCAAACAGTATCACAAGTCCAGCGTGGCCTCCAGCAGCAAGGAAGCAAGGATAATCACCTGAAGTAATCGAGGATAACCGTAAGCGGTGGAGAGCCGCATCCCGCTCGCAAAATTCTCGCGTAGCTACGCTCACAGATTCTGCGGATCCCAATACGGGGTGCTTCTCGAACGACACAGTAAGAGACTTGAAAGGCTTCTCAACACTGGGATCTTTCTCGCCAGAAAGACGGCAGATTTCGACGCAATTCTGGGGTGCACGATACAGTTTCTTAGCAGGCGCAGCGCGAATGCTGCCAGACGTACAGGATGAAACCAGCAATGGCACGGCACCACGGCGAGCGAACTGTAGATCCCACACTGGTGAGTCAATTTGCGGGTGATAGTGAAGCTTCTGGTAGCTGCCACTCTGTGCTCAAGCATAGGAGATTGAGTCAATCAACTCTAAAATTTCATTCGACAGCATTACGTACCAGGATGTCGTACATATACACAGAACCTTGATCGCCTGATATTTGGACTGACGTCTGATCCATCCACTGTAGCGCGAGTCCCCATGTAGAGCGTATTCGGTGTGACCTCAGACACACGCGAGGTTCACGGATATCCCACACCTTGAACACCGAGTCCTTTATAACGTCACAGATTTAGTATTTCAGACCTTGTCATGATATATAGAAAAGAGTACGCACATTTCCGGTCGTTGCAAATAGGTGCTCATCAAACGGTGACCATGCTACGGCACGAATGGCTACCCATCCACAGCCCCAGTCGAACGCTTCTTGCTTTCCGATTGTGTCGGCTGCGTAGTTTATGAAATAAAGCGATCAGTCCTCCTGGTATCAACTTTTTTAATAGTCAACTTACCGTCTTGGAAACGCCGTTGGGGCTCAATAGGCTCCGGATTACCACGAGTATCGCCTAATTTGTCACTATCGCTAACTGCAGGTTTAACATTCCACAGTGACACGGAACCTGCAACATTCGCAACACGATTCAGCGCCACACTCGACTGCAACACAATTACAGAGCAACTTACCATCAGAGCCTCCGGTCAGCAGCATGTTCCAGCTGTGTGGGGACCACTGTACACTCAACTGAATAATACGAGGCACCTTGGCCACTACGATCGGAACATTCTTTTCCACAACACGCTCCTCTTTGCCCTCCGCCTGTAACCTTTCCTCGGGTATCTTTGGGATCACGAAAACTCTCATACTTCCATCTCCAAAACACGCCGCCAATACTCCTTGACTGTCCTTACGGTGATTCGCCTTGGGGAACTTTTTCATCAGTGGACACCATTGCAAATCCCAAGTCACGCCGCTCTCATGATCGATAGCGTACACCATCCGCGGCTTCACCAGTTTCCTCTTGGTTGTCTTGTCTTTCAGTTGACCTGTTCCTAAAGGTCGTTGCACCGGTACCGCCCAAATCTGGATCAAATTCCGTGCGCTCTCGGGTACATCGTAATAATGGTCTGGCGGCGTATTTTTCACCACTTTACCGCCCTCCACTTGGCACGGCGGATGCGTAGCCAAGGCCAGATATCTCCACACCAATGCACTGCTGCCTTCCGGCTCTATACTGCTGTTGGAAGCTGCTACAGTCTCTGGCTCTGCGCCTTCAGAGGTCTCTTCTTGGTTGTTCTCTTTACCCTTACAAGCAGCTTTTTTAGCCTTTTTAGGCTTTTTCTTGGCTGCAGAGGTCCGTCGGGGTTTCTTCTCGCTTTTCTCCTTGAGAGCAGCAGCAACGACCGCAGCATTGGCCGCTGGTTTAGACGGCAGCCAGTCCATAGCCCAGACAGGCCCGCCGACATTTAAAACGATTTGTTCGCCTCCATTAAGGGCTTCACTGGAGAATGGGGATATCACTGTGACCTCCATCGACTCAGCTATCGGCTGGTCTATACTTTGAGTGGCGTTTTGGTCTGTGGAAGTGTCTGGAGGTGGTTCCGTGATAGCGTTTCCATTTGACACGGCTTCTGTCGGTTTTGAGGCCTGACACGATTTCTGAGCCGATTGAGACGGCGATCCGTGGGTATCAGGTGCACATGGCGGTGGTGGACTAGATCCAGCCACTTGTAGGTGAATCGGCTGCATGTACGCGCCGTAAGACACCGCGTCGCGCCATGCTCTGAGCTCCATGACCACTTGCCACTCGCTAGAAGATGTGTGCAGCTTCCCTTAAGTACTAGATGATGTGGACCACATATGACAAATCTGTTTTTTTTTTATTATTTTCTGTGAAATTCTTGCGAAGTGTAAGTTATTTTAATAACGTTACACAAAGCGATAGAAGACTCAAGATACGACGCTAACCGCTTCATGCCGCACGTTGAAGTTGCCTGTAATGCCTTGGGTTTCCTGCGATTGC
>KQ473324.1:1226-28178 GCA_001314345.1 Phytophthora multivora
AAGTGGCGTGAACAGTGCGATTGTGAGTGCATCGTCGTGACGAGTGTATGGCAACGACCGCGTAGCAGTATGTGTGCGTGGTGGTGCGTTTGCAGGGCTTGGTGTTTGCCGTGTTTGTCGTTGATGCGTGTGTTTTGTTTTTGGATGTGTCGTGGTTTGATTTGTGATGTGATTCTCGTTAGTATAGTGGTTAGTATACCCGCCTGTCACGCGGGTGACCCGGGTTCAATTCCCGGACGGGAAGCTTCTTTTTGCTCCCACGCTGTCTTGTGCTTGAGTGGCGCTCTCTTTGCCGCCGTTCACGCATGGCAACGAAGCCCCATCACGCCGAGGACGCGCAGCTGGCGCGCCGGTACCTCACGGTGCTTTGTAGCTGTTGGAGAGCACAAGGCAGCGCACTGCCAACACCTGGGCTCGAGCTTTACAAACTGTCTTACAATTCAGTGTACGACGTTAGTACTGGTTCTATCGTGTCTTTACCAAATGGGCTCCTCCGAGGCTTGGAAAGGCTGCTGCCAGCTTGGTTACAAGATCAAAAATGCCAGTACGACTTCAGTTACCGTCAAGCTGGTGGGTTCTCTATAGCTGTGTTTGTACCTAGATACTTAGTGTGTTCCACGTTGATGTTTAACCTAATAAAATTCGATATTCGTTAGAACAGGTTAATCTTTCTGAATTCATGAGTGCTGGTCGTTGAACTGAGTGATGGTCTTATCTCAGTTTGCTCCAAAAAACGAGGATATCAGTCAAGAATCTTCCGACACGATGGAGCTGTTCACTACCGAGTTGGTGGAGATTTTCCACAATTCGGCGCAATGCGTCAATGACATTCCCGCTTGGGCAGAGCAGTGGGCCCGTTGCATCCACCGCGCATTTTACAGCGCCAAGTCCACAAGAGGCAGCAACAAGTTCCTCGCACTGGAATCGGCTTTGACTGACATCTTCACGCACCTCAGCAGGGAGGAAACCGCGCAATTCTTTTGGCCGTTTGTGGTGCAAGTTCTATTAGCTTTGGCTCACGAGTCATCAGTCAAACAAGGTATTATTGCTACCGAAAAGAAAAGTTCCAACAAGTGTCAACCCAACGCTCCACTAGCGTTTCTGGTGGTCAACGCACTGCGCAAAATCACAAATGGAGATGCAGACAACAACAAGAAGCAGAGAGAGTTGTGCAGACTACAGGGGAGAAACAACGACGACTTGCGGAACTTCTGCCTCAATGGACTCGGCCACAGCTCAGACACTGTACATACGGAAAAAAGGGGACGAATTCTTTTTGAAATGACAGAGCTAACTTCTGTCCATTTGGTAGGACCAGAAACTGCTCGTGGAATTGCTGGGGCTTTTCCAAATCAATGATATCGACCGGAGTCTTGTGCGCAATGCGATGGAGCCATTGCTGGCGTCGAAGAGCCACGCGGCGCTGATTAAGCTTTGTGAGGCCTTCGCTGATGTTGACTGGCCATTCCGTGATATTATGACGCGAATGGTGCAGACAAAGGACTGGACGTCGGCAGAGCTCCTAGTGCGGACGTTTGAGGTTGACAATGAGTCCGGTACTGTACTATTGTTTTTTGTTCTGTACGTGCAATGCTAACCAAAGTTGATATGGCTGTAGCTTTAGCTAAAGCGTTGATCGATGAAACTATCAGTCTTCGAGACTTCAAGCGGGTGAGGACTACAGGGATCTTTTCACCGCAATACCGGAATTTCTCTCACGTTTCAGTGCCTATAGGCACATCGATTTGTGTCGACGTTCAGCCTCCAACGAGAATACCCTGATGTTGGTACGTGCTACGACTGTCCGATGCGGCGGACTTCCTTGATCACTGACACTGTCAGTCACTGGGCACATGCAGATGTGCTCTACAGTCGCGACGGTCTCATGAGGCTCATCGAAACTGAGCGCTGGCAGCTCGCGCTTACATTTGTCGGTCACGACTCGACTCTTCAAAAATTGCTGCTCGAGCACATGGTCGCCGCCGGAGAGCGGGTGTTTGCGACTCAATTGGCCACGAAGATGGTGGCAGCAGGCGTCGACCCGGATAGCTTAACCACGATTCAAAACCTCGCAGATCCCAGCGAGATGAGCGGCGTTTTGGACAACCAGCAGTGCGAAGATGGGACTTACCTCTCACTGTACATGGAGGAACAGAACATTGTCTTCTGTGATTCCAGCGACAAAGTTAAAGAGGCGATGGAACACTTTTCAGGGTCCGAGAACGAAACTTCCAACGGCGCGCAAGTGGTGGGCTTGGATGTGGAATGGAAACCAGTGACTGCACGGTCGAAAGCAGTGGCGGCAGTCGCAAGTGTCCTGCAGATCGCGTCGTCGGAGCGAGTTTTCATCATCGATTTATTGACGCTTCATGTAAGTTAGTACTTCGTAGTAGTACGTACTTGTTTTCCAGACACTAATTCACTTGTCCGTGGGTTTATTGTAGGACAACGACTTTCTCTTTGACAGCTTCCTGCACCGGCTGCTGACATCTCCTCATTGGCTTAAGCTTGGATTCAGTTTCGATTCCGACTTGAAAGGTACACGTTGATTGTGTTGCAATTAGCTGTTTTCTAAGCCTTTTGCTCTTTCAGTCCTGCATCAAACGTTCCCTGAGCGCCAGGCATTTGCCGGTGTGTCGCCGTTTCTGGATGTAAGAGTCCCCCCTCCGTCTAACCGTCAGATACGCCACTAAGCCAATCTGTTAACTCCAATTCTTACAGCTAAACTCTCTCGAGATGAAGTCGGGCAAAAGTCTGTCGCAATGCGCGTTTCACGTTCTGGGCAAACCGTTGGACAAGGTTCGCAATGATAAACACTACGCATCTCCTTTTGATACTGATTCGATTGTCCACAGAGAATGCAACTGAGCGACTGGAACCAGCGCCCACTTTCGGCCGATCAGCTGAAATACGCAGCACTGGATGCGCTTTGTCTCGTTCAGGTCGTCCACAAGTTGTACGTCACGTTAATGTCCTTTTCTTCTTCGGCCTGTTAGCAAAGTTGCTAATGATCACTTCACTGTAGGAGAACGCAAGAGAACAACAGACTGGGCCTACCGTGCTGGGATGAGGTTGCGAAACGGATCGGCACGCTTGAACACGCACTTTCGTTCTCGAAAGCTGAAGCACTGGAAGTCATCTCGCATCGTACCGAGTATCAAAAGAAGTGGCTCTTAGAACGTGCTGGAGGAGACGAAAGCCAATGCGCGACTCTGGTGACGCCACGAGATATCCAACGAGTCTGGGACCGAAAAGGGTCGGTAGAGAACGCTCCTTTTGACACGACGCTCAAGTTCTTCCCCATGGATCAGATCACCGCCATGCGAGAAGACGCAGCCACTCACGACTTCGCCACAGTGAACAGTATCTGCGTTTTCGTAGACGGTCAGTGGAAAGCGAATGGCGGCACTTACGATGACGTCTCTAACCGCTTTTGTGCTTTGAATCCAGACACACCGGCCGTAGTATGCGTGGATGCGAGCTGCAAGCTCGACGTGGCTCGGTTTGCGAGGTTCTGTGGCGTTGGACGGCGCAAGATTCGACTGGCAACAGCACCGGAATGCCGTCACGTGTTTGGCTTCACACCAGGGACAGTCGCCCCCTTCGGCCACAAGCCATGGCCCTCGAACTCTGACAAACACATCAGGCTGTACGCGGACTCGAGGCTACAGCACGCGCAGTATCTGGCAGCAGGATCCGGATCGCCCCACGAGGTCTTGTGGGTGCACTCGAAGGCGTTTTTCGCTCTGATCAGCATCGCCCTGGTCAAAGGCGTCTCCGTTCCACGTGGACCCTCTCGAGATGGCTCCAATGCTGATGTAAGCGACGCGTCCAGCGCCGAGGAGACGAAAGTCCTGGAGTACAAGTTCCTCGCCGACTCGATGGTGACGCAGGTCGGTCGTTGGCTGCGCACTATTGGCGTGGACGTGGTCGCGTGGAACCCGAACGAGCTCAAGGCTGCTCGAAACAAGGACCCCAAGAGCGTCATGCTGGCTTATGCTGCAGAGGAGGACCGCATCGTCCTGACTCGAGACACGGGACTTCCGAGTCGTCGGGACGCGGGCGCGTGCTTCGTGTTGTCCGATGACGAGTGCTACAAGCAGTTTCGAGAGGTCAAACTGCAGTTCGGGCTGCTGGAGCAACTCGACGCGCGCTCGTCTCGGTGCGCGCGCTGCAATTCGGACGCGTTCTCCCCCATCGACGCCGCCCCCGCGCGCAGGAAAATGTCCGAGAGGCTTCGCAAAAAGGTCCCGGCCAGCGTCTCGACGTTCTGGAACTGCGACGGCTGCGGTCGCGTGTACTGGGAAGGACCTAAATACGCGCCAGACGTGAGCTGCGACGGAGAACAAAGTCCCGACGGTCGTGTCGTGTACAGGCCAGTGCCCAGGACGCGCGTTGCAGGCGATGGAGATGGCGACACCCGCCACCTCGCACATGCGTTTTAACTATACATGTATACAACAATCTTTACAATTCCTACTTGTTTCATACGTATTCTGTCAACGATGACGGCTGAGGTGTCGGCGCCGATGCGCGTGACGCACGGGCTGGCGCGCTGGTCCCCATGCGGCGGGTACTTGGCCTCTGCAAGCGGCAACCGCCTGGCCATCCGCGACGCCAAGTCCCTTCAGATCGTGCAGCGCTACTCGGCGGCGGACGTGGTGCAGGCGCTGGCCTGGTCGGAGGACTCGCAGCTGGTGCTCACGGCCTCGTACAAGCGCGCGCTGGTGCAGTTGTGGTCCGTGCAGGACGCGTCCTGGACCTGCAAGATATCGGAAGGCGTCGCAGGCCTCGTCCACGCCAGATGGACGCCTGACGCGCGCCACATCGTCACCGTCTCGGACTTCCAACTGCACGCGACCGTGTGGTCCCTGGAGGACCCGACGGCGCGCTGCACCGTCCGCAGTCCGAAACTGGCGGCCGACGGCTTGAGCTTCTCGGCCAATGGGGAGTTCCTGGCGGTGGCGGAGCGACATGACTGCAAGGACTTCATCGGTATCTACAGCTGCGAGAGTTGGGAGCTCACGGCCCATTTCTCCATTGACTCGTACGACTGCGTGGAGATCCAGTGGTCGCCCGACGATGCGTACGTAAGGAAGGCTCTGATACTGATAGTTCTTGAGTAAGAGTACTGACTTAAGCTTTACAGGACGATCGCAGTGAGGGACAGTCATTTGGAGTACCGAGTGCTGCTGTATTCGCCCGATGGGACTCTGCTGGCCAAGTACCAGGCCTACGAGAGCGCTTTGGGGCTCAAGACGATGACTTGGTCGGCTTCTGGGCAGTTCCTGGCACTGGGCAGCTACGACGAGCATCTTCGTGTGCTGAGTCACATCAACTGGAAACCCGTCGCGGACTTTGACCACGAAAACGTCGCAGTCACGAGTTCTTACGCCAACGAGGCAGCAGTGAGTGCAGTTGGTTGCAAAATGGCTGGCTAATACTGACATACGTTTACTGCACCTGCAGGTTGAATACGAGGAAAACTTGGCGAATGCAAATGTCATGGACCGTCCGCAAGGCAAACGCATCGCCGTGGCCCAACGGAGCTCCTCGCTACTGTCGAACTCGTTGCAGGCGGCTTCGGCGGCGGCTGAGGCTGCTGGCGGCAAAAAGGCTCGCGATATTTGCTTCGTGACGCGGGAGCCTCCATTTTCTGTGCGAACGATCGCCTCTGATCCTTTGTGAGTATCTCCACGATAGCTTTTTCGTTTTGGTCCTATCTTACTGACGTCGATAACTTGTTTTACAGAACGGAAAACCCGAAAATTGGTATTAGTCGCGTGGTGTGGAATGCCGACTCGGCGTTTATCGCTACCAAGAGCGACCAGATGCCGTACAACGTATGGATCTGGCGCACTGCGAGTCTGACGCTGCACTCAGTCGTCTCCCTGCTCGAGTGTGTCAGGAGCTTGCGATGGGACCCGGTACACACTCGTCTCGCCATTACGTCGGGGGAGAATCGCGTCCACCTCTGGACTCCAGAGGGCATCTCCTGGGTTGACATTCCTACTGGTACGTTCCGCCAACACTCAGCAGCTCCTTGTCATTCTCCAACTTATTTGGCGCTTCTGTTTCCTGTCCCAGTATCCTTTCAAGCGCTAGGACTGCATTGGTCTCCGTCCGGTGATAGGTTAATTGCGGTGGACCGCCAGGAATTCTGCTCCATAACGCTGTAACCCACTGCATGTTATACAACAACGGGAGTCTGGACAAACGCTTCACTTAATCACGAACAGCAGATCCTGTGGGGTTACAAGCTCGTCACCTGGTGGGTTCGTGAGCACATACCGAGGGGAAGCATGAGTGCTGGCAGTCCGGTAGATCCCCAACGTCATGGTTTCCTACAATGGCGATGGGGTGTAAGTCACAAATGAGCGAGCGATGAAGAGAGGAACTTAACTCAGTACCTCGTTGTGAAGCAGCCCTTCAACCAGCAGAGCGTACGGGCGGAAATGGTACCGCTCCGGTGCAGGGATCTGCGTCAGTCGGTGTCGTGACCTCTGCACTCTGTTGGGCATCTTCATGCTCATATTCCCACTGATCACAAGCTGCGTGACCATCTCAATCATGAGCTGCTGGTTGGAGCACGAGCCCATGAGTGCGTCCATGAAATTGGAAAAGTAAATGTGGCCTGAGGCGTACAGGGGGCTGAAGAAGGAACTGTCGAGGAACTTGACGTCTTTCAGGAGGTCTCGCTGTCGCGTATCGTTCGCAGTGGCGTCGAACAAGGAGCCACTGCGGTCGATGAGGAACTTGACGTTGCTGGGGCGGATCATTTCGGCCACGATGAAGGGCGTGGGCCTCGTTTCGTTGATGCCATTGACTTGCAGTCGCTGGACCTCGTTCTGCAGCGCTTCGCTGATGAACCGGTGGGTGGTGATGGCGTCGACGTCCGCCATGTTCTCGTCCATCGTCTCCAGGTCGTTTTCCAGGTCCCTCGTGTTCTCGATTCCACAGTACGACATGATGAGGATACTGCGCGCGTGGGACATCCGAGCCGAGTGGAAGACCTGCATGCTGAGGGGCGACCCACGCACGAAGTACAAGCGCTCGTGCAGCTGATGAGCCATGAAGTCCTTCTCGGATAACGGCCGTTGCGTGATGAAAATCACTCCGGAAACTTTCTCGTTCAGGTCGCAGAGATTAGCGAGGAAATCCTCATAGTTGCTGGGGGTTCCGCACACGACGTAGTGGTCGTTCAGTGTCAACGGGGGCGGGTCACGGCGGAAACAGAGCGACAAGTGACGGACACGCGAGCGTAAGTTGCCGCTCACTGCTACCGATGGACGTTGGAGAGGGGCAGGTTCCCAGTTCGAAGGGTGATAGTCTTCATCTCGGTCGGTCAGTTGCTCCTGAAGCTGGCGAGCGGCCAAGACGTCACCGAACTGCGGACCTGCGAGCGGAGGGCCCACCGATGTGTGGCGTAAAGAAACTTTGTCGTCCTCCGGTCCAGTTGCCTCCCGAGAGCCGTGTAAGTCTCCAACGCTGGGACTTGGGGTGGGTCCAGGGGTGTTGACCGACATTCCGCTGTCACTTGTCCGTTTGTGCGAGGACTCGGTGGGCTCTTGTGCACTACGTTCCCGTGTACTCCTGGCGCTTCTGGCGCTTCTTGCGCTCCTGGCACTTCTGGCACTTAGTGGCAATCTACTTGAAAGGGGTTTGATCACGGGGTCTCTCGATCGACTGCGCGGTGTTGAAGCTTTCATGACGAGTTCCGCTGGAGTGAGAGCGATCACGGGGATGACAGTCTTGGAGGGTCTTTGTTCTGGGGCCTCCTGCGTGTTGTCCGACGGGTTTCCTAGCGAATAATTCTCGTCGGGGGTGATGCGGGTCGAGTCGATGCGACTTGTCGAGAAGCGCCGTGCATCCAGTCGGTTTTCCTCGGTAGGGGTTAGTGTCGGGCTGTCCTCACTTCCGTACACCGGCTCACTGCATTCGTCGTCCTCTCTGTCCACCGGCGCGATCTTGTCCAGTGTCCGACTGGAGAACATGTTCATGCGGAAGCTATTGGCAGACAACATGTGCCTCGTGTTCCTCCTGGTCGCCACCTTGTCGGGAACTGCGCTGGTCCGGCGGTCTCGACCGAATCCCACCGACACACGACGTCCGAAGGGAATTTTGTGCTCGATGGCCGCCGTTAGGATGGTGGCTACAGTTCGGATGTTGCGGTTGGCACTGACACCCAGAGAGGCCGGAGCGATGTCGGGGTGGCGAGCGAACACGGCGGGCGTGAGCTTCTCGATTTTGGAGGCGATCTCGCTCCCGCGCCCGATGAAGAAGACGCTGAGGAAATTCGCGTCCGAGAGCTGTTCGTCCACTGGGTAGACGGTTGTCGTGTTCTCAATTGTGCGTAAGCCAACGATCGGAACGCCGAATTCGCGGTAGATCAGCACAGCGAGCGAGCCATACGAAGGCATGTTCAGGAGGAAAGGAGGCAGGGCAGCTTCGCACATCTTCTGCTCGCACCCGGAGAGATAGTCGGACAGCCAATAGCCTCTGGACTCCTCCGTGTGTGTGAACTTGTGGATGAGGTTCCCCAGGAACGGGTTGAGGCCTCGAATCCACAGGCACTTGCCGAAGAACGCCAGCTTGAGCTGCTGCAAGCAGATGACTGCGGTAGCGCCAGAGATGTGGAAGTGCCGGGTGTTGTCGAACTTTGACACTTGGACGTGCAACGGTGCTGGTCAAGAGAGAATGAAAAAAGTTAGGTTGTCATCTTTAAAAAAAAATCAATAGAAGTTGACATACCATGGCGGTTGTTCTTGCGCACGGAGCACGTGATGAGGTTGGCCGCCGTATCGTTCTGGTCCAACGTGCCGCTGTGCTTCTTCACCATAACGAAGCAGAATTCTGCAGTTGGAGCACCTGCTCGTTGGAGATCGGCCGCCACCATGGCAGAGCCTTGGAGATAAAGCACACGCTGTTCGTAGTCGGGATGCAGCAACACTCTTCTAAGGTCGTTAGACGGCAATGTGGGGGCGAGAATCACCACTTTCCGTCGCGTCCGACGCTCGTCGTCCTTGTGCAGCCAGTTGTAGAGGAAGAAGAGCAAAGCCCCGTTCTCGACTTCTCCACAGAGCAAAACGTGTTGTGTGCCCTTCTCAGGCTCGTACTTTTTGTCGAATGCGGTCTGCACACAAGTGTAAAACTGTACGTTAAAAGAAAGATGCCAACCCTTTTAGAGCGCAAGAAGACCCCACCTCTCGACTGAGAATATACGAATACCCACTGATTTGGATGGGGATTAAGGCACCAGCAAAAAAAATCAACCCCACATCGAACGCCTTGCCCAAACTCGACTTTGGCGCAACGTCTCCAAACCTACGCAATGAACAAACAAACAAAACGTTATACGTAGGTATTCCCAAGCTATAGGATAGTTCGTATACGTATCGTACCCGACTGTTGCAATCGTGATGCAGACGAAATAAATGGCGTCTAGGAACGTCATATCTTGGCAGTTTTCTCCAGAAACCTGCGAGCCCTTGTATGCTGGATCGCAATATTCAATAGTCTTTCAGCAGCAAGAGGGGAACGTACAAATGGGTGAGTTTGTTTCCAAAGAGCACAGTGTTGAGGCCACTGTACCTGCATAAATATCCCCCCGCACACGATCACGCATAATGTAGTGAGGCAGATTAAAAGCCCTTGCCGGAGTTTCGCCGTTTTGGCGAGCCGAAGCAGGCGGTAAAACTGTAATAACCTCATGACTCGCAGCATCATGAGCAACCGAAAAGCGTAGGTATTGGGCGCTGAACCGGTGGCCCCTGTCGTGAACTCCACCAAAAGCGGCAACACACAAATCAATTCTACGACTGATAACCAGTGGAACAGGAAACTCCTGCGGTTGCTCGCGGAATAAAACCTGCCACAGCATATCCACAATAACGTCAGGTTTAATTCTCAGCTTCCGACTTCCAGTGGAAAAATACCTTAAGCCTAGATTCGCCAGCGTTGCTAGTAAATTAACTGTGTCGATCGCGAGATACCCAGTAGTAAAATTGGTGTTAGGATGTTTCCAATTCAGCTTCATCATAGAAATCACCATCACAGCACTAGCAATTTCGACATTGCGCAGTTAGTTATCCCCGCTCTTCCCCCAGTTTTTACCGCAGCTCTTTCCTTACCTCAGAAGACACTGCACTACATCTAGCATCACGCCCACCTCCGAATCGTGAAGATTTCGCTCGATCCATTGGCGTCTGCTCTCCCCTTTCATCCTCCGCTTCACAGCTCTCCTCGTCCTTTTAGTAAACCGCCGTAGTAAATCTCGCACCACCGGCCGGTTCCATTTCTGTGTGGAGTGCATCGTCATTTGGGTTAACGGTTGTATTGGGACGATACTAGCAGCTCTGCTCTTCCTCTTCAGGGGCCAAGAGAACGAGATCAACGGATCAATTGGCTCATACGCTAGGGCGACCGGCCCCTTCGATCGCGACAAGGAATCCCGAGGTTCAGGGCGAGAAATCTCGACTGCTACAGCCAAAATCGACCAGCGGACGAGTGTACTTCAACCAGCACAGAGCGGCGCCGTCTTGCGAGCTGCTGCCTTGACCCAACTGCTGCTGCGTTACAGGTACACCAATTCTACCTACCAGCAACGGGTGAGCCACAGTTGTCTACAGATAGCTGGCTCCCACCATATATAGCCGGCGGTTGAACCACTCACCGTAACCAAAAAATGTCAATTCTAAAACTCCATTAGTCATTAATGCATTGATATATTTAGGGGCGAGCTGTCAGAAGGCTTACCTGGTGGTGGTCGACAAGCGAACGTGACGAGGTTTACGCGTCCTTCGAAGCTGTCTTGGCCACTTCCGTTGCGTCCTCGACGGTCTTGGGCGCCTTCTCCTTCGATTCTTCACTGGCAGCCACCTTGGCTTGCTGCAGTGCGCCAGTCACGTATTCCACTGAGCTGTTGACCAGGCCGACGCCCTTGCTCACGAGATCAGTGCCGATTCCTCCCGTCACCTTCGCGTCCATCTTAATGGCTGTAGCAGACACGCCCAGTGCACGGTCCAGGTCCGAAACCTTTCCGGCCACAGCTCCCACCACGCCGGAGACCGTGCCCACGACGCCGTAGCGACCGTCCAGCTCCTCGGCCTTGCCCACAACGCCGCCAGCGACGACGTAAGCACCGTATCCGGCACTGAAGAGCGTCTCCTTCAGCTGCTCGAAACTCGAACTGCTGCGTTCGCGAGTGGCCACCACAATGTGCTCGATGGACGTGGACACGGAGCTCGTGGCCGACGACACGCCGCCCCGCACTGTATCGACGGAGCTGGTGACGCTCGCGCGGAACTTGTCGTCGTAGCTGCGGCCGCGCTCCTTGAGGCCGTCGAGCGCCGCTTGTACCTTGCTGAATGAGGCTTTGGCCACGTCCACGACGGGGGCGGACGTGTTCTTCGACTTTTCCTTGAGGGTTTCGCCCAGTTCCTTCAGTTCGTCCACTGACTTGTGCGTGCGCTCGATGGCCGCTTGCAGGTAGGACGAGGCCGTCTCGGACACGTTGTATTGGGCGTCGTATTCGGCCAATTTGGCCTTGAGCTGGAATGACACAAGAATGTAACACGATTAGCTCAGGGTTGGAGTCCTAATGAGGTGGGGGCTGCAGTCCTACCGACTCGAGGTACGTCTTGGTCTCCTCTGTGCCCTTGTGGATCTGCTCCTGTAGCTTCTCGAGCTCCTGTGGGTCTGTGGCTGCCATCGCTGACTTTACGGTACACTTGGGACTTTCCTTCTCTTGTTTGGGGAATGAAGAATTTGCAAGACGGTTCAACTTGCAGTGTGACTGTAATGTCTTCCGAACAGCCTCGTTAGCTGATTGGCAACCAGTCGAGGTAAAAAGCTACACATGTCTTTATCTATGCAATTATGAGTTCTTGCTGTTGCCCAAAAATGCTTTCGCCATACAAATATCGCTGTATTGGGTCTTTTGTAGCTCAACCTACCTACACATGTCTATTCCTAGGTAAGGTTGCACGACCAAGCTACAGATTTTCACTGGGTTTTTCACGACCCATTACAGTTTTTCAAGGCGTTTATGGGTTTTTCACCATTCACACACTGATGTCCGAAATACGTACGATAAAGTATACAGGTCACTATCCGGCACGATTAGGTAATATTGCAGTTAGGTACTGTATGAACACATGTGTGAATATTGCAATAGCGCAAAATATTCCAATGGCGCCAAAAAAGCCAATTTTCAAGATGTCGGACGTGGAGATGAAGTCGGCGGAGGACGCGCCCGCGTTCGAGGGCATCTCAAGCCGCAACCGCTCGACCGAGTCATGGCCGTGGGTGGAGAAGTACCGTCCGTCGTCTCTGGACGACCTCATCGCGCACCAGGAGATCATCTCGACGCTCAACCGCCTCATCGACGCGCAGAAGCTGCCCCACCTGCTGTTCTACGGGCCTCCGGGCACCGGCAAGACGTCCATGATCATCGCAGCGGCTCGACGTCTGTACGGCAAGAACTACGGCTCCATGGTGCTGGAGCTCAACGCATCGGATGACCGCGGTATCGACGTGGTGCGCAACCAGATCAAGGAGTTCGCCGGCACCAAGAAGCTCTTCAGCCAAGGCGTGAAGCTCATCATCCTGGACGAAGCCGACTCCATGACTAACGACGCGCAGTTCTCGCTGCGACGCGTCATTGAAAAGTACACGAAGAACGCGCGCTTCTGTCTCATCTGCAACTACGTGAGCAAGATCATCCCGGCGTTGCAGTCGCGATGCACGCGCTTCCGTTTCGCGCCGCTTAACGAGAGCCAAGTCAGTGGGCGAGTCAAGCACATTGCACAGCTGGAGAAGTACGTTTCTATTGTTTTTCGTATGTGGGGCTCTGCAGATTCTAAGTGTTTTTTTTTATTTTGTGTGTGGCTGTAGGCTGAACATGACGGAGGACGGTTTCAAGGCCATTTTGCGACTGGGCCAAGGAGATATGCGTCGTATCCTCAACATCCTGCAGGCGACGTCCATGGCTCACGACGTTGTCAATGAGGCCAATGTGTATCTGTGCACGGGCAACCCGCTGCCGAAGGACATCGCGTCGGTGACTCAGTGGCTCTTCAACGAGAACTTCGCGTCGGCAGTGCAAAAGTGCGCGGAGATGCAGAAGCTCAAAGGCTACGCTACCAGCGATATCCTGCAGGACGTGTACCGCTACACGACGGAGCTGGAGTTGCCTCCACGATGCCGCATGTATTTATACGACGAGCTGGCCAAACTCGAGCACCGCCTGTCTAATGGTACGACGGAGGAGCTACAGTTAGCGTCGCTGGTTGCCGTCTTCGCAATCGCACGCGAGCAGATGTCCAATGCGGTTGCTGCCACGTCTTGAGGCTACACGAAGTGCAAAGTAGAAGAGGGGGAATTCTCGTCAGGAAGTTGAATAACAAAGCTGAATGTCGCTTTCCTCTGACCGGGAACATAGCTTCTAGGTATACACGGCACTTAAATCTGAACGGACAGTAAAATGAAGCGCCTAGTGTACTGACGAGCAACTCGGGAGCTGGCACAAGCGGCTACGCTGCTCTTGCTCCTCCTGTCTATCCTAGCGCCACTGTCCCTTGCCTCTCTCGTAGCTTTTCCACGCAAACTCTTTCAGGCTTTGAGCTGCTTACTTTTCAAGCGCCAACACCTTTCCGATGGCGATCGTCTTACCCTCATCACGAAGCGTGAGACGGCCGAGCTGCGGCATGTTCGCAAACGTTTCAATCGTGATGCTCTGCTCCACCTCGATCCGGCAAACCACCGACTGGCCCTGCTTAATGAAGGCCACGTGCTTCTTCACCGGCTTGCCCGTCTTCGGGTCGATGGGACGCAGCAACTTGGCGACAATGCACTCCTGGGCCACAGTGTGAATGTGCAGGATGCATTTGTAACCAGCTGTCAGTAGCGGACGGTGCTCCAGCGTGTCCACCAGCGCAATTTGAGCGGCGAACGCGTGGATGGCACGAGGAGGAACCTCTTCCTTCATGCCGCAGAGCACGAAGCCCTTTTGAATGTCGTCAAGGCCACAAGACAGACGGATCGTCACGTTCTCACCGGGCTTGGCAGTGCGCACAGGCTGCTCATTAATGTATACTTGGTTCACAATAGCCGTGGTGTTTGTAGGCATCAGCACCACCTTCTGGCCAGTCTTGAGGACGCCGGACTCCACCTTGCCCAAAGTAATAGTGCCACGGTCGGCGTAGCGATCCAGGACCGGCACACGTAGGGCACCCTCGGGGTTACGGTTGGCAATGTGCATACTGTCCATGTGCTCAATGAGCGCCTCGCCTTCGTACCACGGCGCCTTGGCCTTGTCCAGACGGACCTTCACGTTGTCTCCATGCAGGCCAGATACGGGGATGAAAGCAACATCGCGCTTGACAGCGAAACCGCACATGCGCAGGAACGGACGAAGCTTGCCGACGCACTCGTCGAAACGCTCCTGTGCCCAGTTGCACTCGTCCATCTTGTTGATCACGACGATGAGCTTGTTGATGCCCAGCGTCTTAGCCAGCATCGCGTGCTCGCGGGTCTGTCCACCACGCTCGAAACCTGTCTCGAACTCGCCCTTACGCGCCGAAATCACGAGGAGACCGATGTCGGCCTGCGATGCGCCTTGGATCATGTTGGGCACATAGTTCTTGTGTCCAGGGGCATCCAGAATGGTGAAACGACGAGTCTCAGTCTCGAAGTGGGCGCGGCCGACCTCGACCGTAATACCCTTGGCACGCTCCTCGTCACCCGTGTCCATGATGTAGGCCAGGAACCAACTGTCACGGTTACGCTGCTTGGCCTCGCGCTCGTAGCGCTCAATAGTACGCTTGTCCACCTGGTCCATAAGGTACAGCAAGTTGCCGGACAGCGTGGACTTTCCGGCGTCGACGTGGCCAATGAGCACGACATTCAAGTGCTCACGCGGGTCTTCGTCTCCGATCTCCTCCTCCTCCTCAGCGGCCTCTTCGACCTTAGGCTCTTCAACCTTTGGCTCCTCGGCCTTGGGCTCATCTTTCTTCTCCTCAACAGCCAGCTGCTCCACCTTCTCCTCAAGCTCCGCCACAGGCTCAGCAGGCGGGGCAGGGGCATCCGGAACAGGAGCAGGGGCAGAAGGAGCGGCAGGCGCAACCGGAGCCGGGGCGTCGGACTTGGCACCTAGCACGGCAGCGCCACCTTTCTTGGGCACAGGCATAGCAATATCGAAGGCGCGGGTCGGGGCGGGTGCCGGGGGCGGAGGCGTGAAGGACGCGGGTGGCGTCCAAGTGGTAGCGCCAGGGTTGAAGGAGAACTCCTTGGCCGCCGCGCTCAGCGTCTTCTTGGCTGCAAATACACATAATACTGCGCGTCAGAGGGACTGTACATCCACGATAGAGAGAGAGAGAGAGCGGCGCCACGTACTGGGGTTGCTGCCGTCCATGATTGTTCCTGAGATTCACTCGTCCGAATGACGCATTGGCTGCGGGGCGGCGGCAAACTGTTACTTTTTTCTATTAGTTACTTCATGAAGTAACATGTAGCCACTTTTTCCTGCTGGCTGGTGGTGACCGTCACTCTGAAAGATGCCCGCCACGAGTTCAAGCCACGAGCTGCTGCCGCGCAGGGCGGAGGACTTCCGCAAGCAGGAATACTGGGACCAGTTCTTCCAGAAGCGAGGCGAGAAGGCCTTCGAGTGGTACGGCGACTACGCGTCTCTGCGTCCAGGGCTGCAGGCGCTGCTGGGGCTTCCGAATGACGCGCCGTCGTCTCTCCTCCGTCGCCTCAAGGCCAAGGTCCGTATACTGGTCGTGGGCTGCGGCAACTCCGCGTTGAGCGCGGACCTAGCGGCCGACGGCTTCTCCAGCCTCTTGAGCGTGGACTTCAGCGAGCGCGTCATCGACGAGATGCGGCGCAAACACCCGGCGCTGCAGTGGCAGGTGATGGACATGACGGACATGCGCGCGCTGGAGAGCGGCAGCTTCGACCTGGTGATGGACAAAGGCGCAATCGACGCGCTGATGGCGGAGGACACGGCTGAGATCAAACAGGACGCGACCAAGATGCTCCGCGAGGTGCGGCGCGTGCTGGCGCCCGGCGGTCGCTACTGCTGCGTCACAATGGCGCAAGATTTCATTCTGCAGCATGTGCTAAGCTTCTTCAGTCTCAAGGATGAGCAGGAGATGGAACCTACGAGCTGGAGTGTGGGTGTGCAGGAACTACCGCGTGACGCCCGTAAGCCTTTCGCTCCGTTCCTTGTGGCAGCTCTGAAATGCGCGAAGGACAACAAGGTGGCCAAGAAGGCGCAGTACAACGCTAAGCATTTTGTTAGCGATGTGGGCGAGGCCAGGCAACAGTGGCTCATTCATGAAGTAGAAGCCACGCAATGGTTCGCCATGACGCAGGCAGCTCTGCGACAGCTGAAAGTTGGACGACAGGAAGTCATCGAGCTCATTGCCAACGACGAGAAGGACGCGGCCAAGGGCGTGGAACAGAACCAAGGGGTGGCTGCTCAGGTAAACCCTCGGTTTACGCTGCGTCTGGTTGATGCCCATGCACGTGGGCCCAATGGTAGCTGTGCCGTGTTTCTGATCCCGCAGGGTCGTGAGCACGAGTGGATGTTTTCGACCGAGGAAGGTGCGAACGAGCTCGCTGCTGGAGCTGGATTTAGTCGCCTTATTATCGTCGCTCTTGGCCGTGGCGGACACGCCTTTGAGAGCACTACCAAGGTGCAGGAGGAGTTGAATGCCAAGGTGATGGAGCTGGCCCCTGACACCCTTGGCTCGGATGAGAAGATTCCGTACCTGACTGTGGAGGAAGGTCTTGGTGCTCGTAACATTGTGCACCAGGGAACATCGCCGCTCAGCGGCGCTTTCTTTGTGGAGGAAGTGCAGGACGATAATGAAACCCTCCGTCGCCTGGTATTCCTCAGTAACACCAATGTCATCCAGAGTGAGGTGAAGATGCTGGCCCACGGAAACACTGCTCCTACTCCTGCTGCTACCCCTGCTCCGGTTGAGACCCCTGTATCGATTGACACTTCCGATATGACGCTTGAGGAGGCTGCTGCTGCTGCCAGGAAGAAGAAAAATAACAAGAAGAAAAACCAAAAGAAGAAAAAGAAGGCCCAAGCCAAACAAGCAGGCGTAGACACGTCTTACCTGGCCTTCGACTATCACAAGGGCATGGTAGCATCGCTCCATGCATCGTCGTTGGCTACTAGGTCGGCACCTGACTCGCTTCACCGTACCTTGGTACTCGGTCTTGGTGGTGGATGCTTAGCGCAGTACCTACACGACAACATTCCTGGCATGGATGTTACGGCGTGTGAGCTGGACCCGACGGTCGTCACGGTAGCCGAGCAGTACTTTGGCTTCAAGCAGGATGGACGAATGCGCGTGGTTGTGTCCGATGCACTGCAGTATGTGGCAGAACAGTCTACGGCGGCCCAGAAGCCTACGTTTGACTCCATCATAGTTGACGTGGATGCCAAGCAGCGCGATGTCGGCATGAGTTGTCCTCCTGTTAGCTTTGTAGAGGACACATTCCTGACTCACGTCCACGCCCTGTTGGCTCCTCGCGGCGTGCTGCTTATTAACGTTTCCTGCCGTGACAGTGGTCTCTACAAGGAAATTATCGCGCGACTGCAGCGTGTGTTCTCAGGTTCACGTGCGGTGTTGGCCCTGAAGCCTAGTGAGCAGGACGTGAACAGTGTCGTTTTCGTCCGCAAGGCTGACACGAAGGAGCCCGATGCTGCCACGTTGCTACGACAGATGCACGATCAGGGCCGCCGACGTGGCAAGGCGCAGAACACGCCAGGTTATGTTGACGACGAGCTGTGCGAACTCATTCGCGACATCCAAATCACCAAGTAGAGAACGCACCCAAACACGTAAGTAGATATGTTTACCCCCTGGTTTTTTCTACAGCTACCGGTAGTTTGTCTATTTATCCCATGTGCTTGGATATCGAGCAGCTTCGTCTTCCCACTCCGCCCGGAAGGTGTCAAAGCGGTACAAGTTTCGCTCAGGTCTCGTGATCTTGAGGTCAGCAGGAAGCATGTACCCGTCGGCGCTTGCCATCGCAACAAGGTCTCGACTGGTTGTGTGAATCGATGCCACTTTTTTCCTCCCGCTGGTGCTTGTTCTACTACGTCTAGAAGCTGTTTCCGATGGCTCCTGGTTGTAGATCTGAACAGTACACCACACCACCGCGAGTGCCAGCACGTTACCATGCCGAGGGTGTCGAGAGATCCCAACAACTTTCGCTGCAACGGTTCGTTCGCCGACAGCCTCAGCTCCTCCAGTAGAGCTGGTCACAGAGTAAATCGAAGCCTGCGCCAACCCCGAACTTGGCTTCGAGAAGCGATCGACATCTGTATTGCGACGCATGAGGCGTTCGCAAAAGAGCACCGTATCGCCAAGTACCAAGTCACCTTCTTCCGGTCCACATTCGACAGTGAAGCATTCCGCAGCACCTGTGGGTCGCCTGGTCAGCCGAGCACGACGTTGTGCGTCCTCTTTGCTGATCGTGCAGAGCTGGGAGACTGTCGACTGAGCGCTCTGGGTTGCATCGCTGTTAATTGCAAATACGCGAAGACGATAGACTGTCTCGGGCTGTAGCTCACGTATGAGCGCAATCGGTTCTCGACCTTCGTATACACGACGCCACTCACTGGGGCCGTCATTCAAAGTAAACGCCTTTGGAGTTAACGTCTCGATACGCTTGCAGTCTACAGCGTACCGTACTGCACCACCAGGGCCAGGATGCCAACGAACCAGTGCACTATCGCAGCCAACATCCACTCGGCCTATACACGTTGGCGCGCTGGGAGCCGTGCAGATTGAGAGAGCTTCACTGAGTGCACTCGACGCGTGCGCTCCAACGACTCGGAGACGGAAACGATAACGAGTGTTGGGCTCTAAACCACTCACGGTCGCCATCGCCTCGGAACCACGGTAGCATACCAGGCGCATCTCATCAGCTTTGGAGGAACCTGGTACTTGTGTGTCGTCCACCACGCCATCCCGATACCCTGAGTCGCGCTTCAGTACGTAGTGTACGTCCGACTGCGTCCACCAGCGAGCAAATTCAGAAAATGAGATCTTGCCGTCGGAATCGAGATCAAATGCTGCCAAATAGGCAGCAAGCCGCTCGGGTGTGGGAGGCACGCCTAGCTCACTCAAAAGTGTCTGGAACTCGGGTAGCTCTAGATATCCACTGCCATCGACGTCATAGCGATCGAAACGAGCCTTGAAATCGACAGCACCGTCATCGAGGCTCGTCTCCTGTGCCCATTCTTTCAGTAGCCAAGACACCTGATCGTCCGCGCCATTGGGGGCTCGTTGAGCTGCTGCTGATAGACTCGGACGAGCGTTTGCCACTGCCCAACGTAGTTGTATGGCACCACTCTGAACTGGGGCCTCAAGTGCCGAAGTATTGACAGTCGGCGGTGCAGGTGGAGGCAGAAGTGTGTTCACTACGACCGGTTCGCTGTGAAGACTAGCGCGGCCCTCAGCGTTGACAGCCTGCACACGGAATTGGTACGTCGTTCCGCTGTGAAGTCCAAGAACCTCGAACCGAGGTGCAGTACCGCGGTAGATCTCCACATATTCACCGGCAGACTCGTTGGAACATTGCTTAAGGACGTATCGACATGTGGAAGCGGAAGTGCTCGATTTGCTACTGCGCTTTGAGGATCTCTGGAGTGAACGAGACGACGCTGAACCACTCAATGGTCGACGTGAGTTTGTCGAGCTGGAGGAGACTTTTGAGGCACGAGAGCTACGTGACGCTGTGTCGGAGAGGTTCAAGACGCCATGGAAAAAGCGCAGAAATTCGTCCCACGAAATGCTCTCGTTATCGTCCGTTTCGATGGCGTCGAAAACACTGAGTGGGGGTGTTGCGCCGTTTTCGGTGGCACCTGATGCGGCTGTAGTCTGCTGGAGGAAGGCTACCAGTTTGGGCTTCCGCCGTTCGATTTCCTCCATGAACTCATCACGCGAGATTCTACCATTTCCATCGGTATCTGCCTCTCGGAACACTTCTTCCAGCTCCTTTAGTCGTCGCGTATAGTAGGACGAACTCTCCCACGCGAGCTTCACGCTATAGGGACCTATCACAATGGCTAGCGGCTCGGCAGGTCTTGCTGGAGCTGTGACGAAGTACGAAAAGGCGTAAGCTCCGGCGCCGAAGCCATTGAGCGCGCGGACACGGAAAGCATACTTGGTATTCGGCGACAGTCCCGTGACCGTGAACGCGCCCCGAGGAACGCCGTCGTTGTCGGAGAAATCCTTTGGGTCCCGGCAGATTTCGTGATAAGAGCTCACTCGGAACGTTGCCGAGCCCTCGGCACCGGCCGTCTCCAGCTGGTAAAAGGCAGGCGCTCCACCATTCCCATTATCGGGCATTTTCCATCGCAGACGCAGCATCGTTGTCCAGTCGACGGCCTCAGCGTCGTCATCTCTTTCAAGCACGGGGGTACTCGGGGGTTGGCCGGAAGTCACAAGTTCACGCAGTACGTGCTGCTCGCGAGGAACGGCAGACCACAGCTCCAGCTTCTTCAAGAATGGTGCAGCTTGCGCATCGTCCCATTGAGCAAAGGCGCAGCGACGAGGGGCTATTCGTCGGACTGCGATCATGTCGCTCTCAGGCGTACAGGTGAATCGGCCTCCATACTGTTCGCGCCTGCAGACGTGGCCTGGTAGTTCAGCTCGACGTCGACGACTGGAACCTTCAGTGCCAAGTACGAGTTGGAAAGCGTTCAGCATGCCGCAGTCATGGCAGACCGTCTCCCACATGCAAACGGAGCTTAGCAACTGGTCGGTGTCGCCACGACACAAAGCTCGGCGTTCATCGCCAACCACAGTTAAGAACGCTTCAAGTTTGATCCGAACTGGCCCGCTGTCAGTCTGGATTACTTCAGGATCAGCAAAGAACTCCATCAGGCGCTGGGCTTCCTCCGGCTGTACTACAACTCCAAGGCCTCGAAGGATGACGGCCAGTTCGCGGCTATTTACGAAGCCATAGCGTGCAACCAGTTTGGCTTCTTCGAGGTCTTCGTCCAGCTCCTCGCCGTTCTCATCGACGGCGTCGCCACGAGCCAAAGCCTGTTTGTGTCGCTTTGTGCAGAACTCCACACACGCTTGGCGGTAGTTGACACCTGACGGGCGATGCAGCAACTTGAGGAACACGTCGCGTAGCGGCGAAGACGCGCAATGAACATCACAACTGACTGGCGCAAAACTTTCCCACAGAGCGCGGCAGCGGCCAGCGCCACGAAACCCGCGGCTCCAACGCACCCACGCGTCCAAAAGAGTTCGGTCCACTGCCTTGAGTGCTTTACCGACTTCTTCCCAGCGTACCATTGCCGGTGTCGCTACGCCACCCCGACCGGAATCGTCGAAATCGTCCTCGTAGCTGGCGTTGTTGTCGATGACCGGGTCGCCTTCTTCACCTTCTCTCGGTGGCGGAAGGTGCTCCAGGAATTTGACCGCTTTGTCTCTCATGGCCTTGTGAGCAACCCATGCTGCGTAGCTTTCACGACTCTGTTCTCGTCGACGACGGTCACCTTCAAGCTTACCACGTCGCGCGGGATTGTTGCGCCGTTCGAAAAGGTAGCGGTCTTTGGAGAATGGTTTCGAGTCCGGGTCGTCGTCGTCGTCTCCATTGTCCTGGTCGAAGTTGTCGCGCAAGACGTGGCCCTGCTGGACAAGCAGTTGCTTGCTCTTCTCCAAGTCTCCACCACGACCTTGAAAGCCTTCACTCATGGCGTGCACGTACTTGAGACCGCTGTTCCGCATGAGTTCCGCGGTGGAGCTTGGTGGACGGCAAGGCTGTTTATGCCGGACAACCCCAGAGCCCATGGAGAAGTCAAAGCGAGGCGGAGGCGCTTGTCGAACTGGTTTCGCTCCGTCGCTGCCTTCAGGGGCTGGCAGGCGAATTCGCAGGCGGTCCTTCCGACGAACCCACGCGTTATGTGCTACGATACCGCCCTCGGCTTTTTCACGGGCTTCTTCCTGGCGCGCATTCTCCACAGCTTCAGCATCTTCTTCCAGCCACTGCAGCATGCGCCGCACACCAAGACGATTCAACGCTGCCATTTCTATCTCTGCTGTGCTTCTTCCAGAGCTCTGAGCGTTCTCTGCAGCTGCCGTGAGAGTCTTCTGAAGATATTCAGCTACGCGGAGTTGCGCCTGTTGCCAGTACTTCTTGCAGAGTCCCAAGAAGAAGGCGTTCTGCTTCTTCTGGTCGGTTGTGAGTGCTCGACGAGCTGCAATCTTGGCCGTGTCACCCTTTTGAGGCTTCGCTGCTGCATGCCACTTCAACGTCATGTAGTACGTCGTGCTGCCGTCTTCGCTTTTATCCTGGTCCATCATCTGCCGCGTGCCAGCAGAGAATTGCTTCGCCTCAGTCTCAGTGAGCGGCACACGCGAGAAGGTGTGGTTCTTGGTGGTCCACTTGACCCAGAGATCGCCCAACGAGCGCACTGGACATGAGCAAGGTCGTTGAAGCTTCATGCCTTCAGGCGATTCCAGCACGCTGCACTGCGCTAACACGGTTTGCGCCATACGGAAAGCTGCTGTGGTGATGCGAACACTGGAGCCGTCGTCCAAGCTTAAGGCTTGGCCTTCACCGGTGCGCACAAGAATTCCTGCGAGATCCAGCATCGCCTTCGTGCTGTCCGAAGGCTCACTTACGACCCCTTCGTACGGCTCCAGCGCCGCTAGCATCTTCGGAGAGATAGCGCCTGGTTTCGTGCCGACACAGCGCCTACAGAGTGAGCATTTCCGAGCCGGACACTGACAGCGCGTACGCTGCCTCACCACGGAATGAGCTGGTTCACGGCATACGCCTGGGCAGTCACAGGCAGAAGTCTTGCCGGTCTTTAGCTGACAATCTGTCGCTGCAAGAGCCACCGCCACCTCCAGCCACGAGTCTTCGCCAGTAGCTCGAGTCGAGTCCAATTGCGCCAGAGCTCGAGCCATACGCTCGTATTTGTCCTTGCGAGCGACCCACACGTCGAACTGCACCTTGTTCCCCTGGGCCTTGCCGCCTGCAGCTTTGGGCTCCTGCGGATCTGCAGCGCTTCGTTTCGTCTTGCTTTCGGACTTGGCCGTGGCAGCTTCAAACTCCCGATCTTCGTCGCCGAACGCATTGTTCTCGTACAGATCATCGATACAGTCGTCCCGAACGGTCGAAGGAGGGCGTCGTAAAGTCTCTTTGCTGCCTTGGGAGCGCAAGTGTTTACCTGCTACCATTGTCTGGAAGCCTATGAACAAGTGCACGCAGTCGACGGAACCGATTATGATGGCCATGCAGACTCTGGGACGAAACTACTGCCATGGGATCCCCGCTTGAAAATAGGCTTCGAAGGCTTCCCATGCACACGTCAATTGGGGTTCTTTGATATTTTTACGTCGCTGATGGCATTGTTACAAGTCTGTGGTGCTCAATCCTCTTCGTCTCCCTCCTCTAGATGCTCCGACCCATCTCCGTCCTCCTCGTTATCGCTACCGTCATCACTATCAGCTCCCATGCCGCCGCCTTGAAAGAGAATCTCGCACACGCGCTCGTCCACCATCCACTCATCTTCGTGTACAGGCAGCGCCATGAAGAAGCCGATGACGTCCACAGGGTCCAGTTCCTCGTCGTCTGCTCCCATCCACTCGCCCACGTCAGCCAGCACCTCGTTGTTGAAACGGAACGCACGCAGCTCTTCCCCGAAAGTCTTTTCCTCTCCTTCCTCCTCATCTTCCTCCTGCTTCTCCTTCTTCTCAGCCCGTTGCTTCTCCTCCTTCGCACTCTTCTCGTCCTCTTCTTCTTCATCATCGTCCGACGGCAACTGCTGCTGGTCCTCGTAGTAACTCTTAGGATACGCGTGCTCACAAGCCATTTCAAAGTGCACCAGCTCTCTAGGCGTCGCGTCATCGTCTCCGAAGGCCACCACAACGGTGAACTTGATGAGCGTCTCCTGTTCGTCTTGCGCTTCCTGTCGCACTCTCTCGAATCTGTACTTGGTGATCATGGGTCCTTTCTCCTTCTTAACCACTGGAGCCACCGACTTCTTCCTCTTCTTAGTCACCTTCTTGCTGCTCTTCTGCTCCAGCGTCCACCGCACGTCCGTCGTCATGATCACGTTGCGCTGCACGTCGTAGTCGCAGCTGCATCTGTCCACCGTCAGCTTCTCGGCCAACGTCTTAAACACGGAACTCTGGCTCGTGACGCCCTGGATCAGGTCCATGGACACCGGGTGCTTGTTCAGATGCTCGCGCACTCGAGCAGTCTCGAACGCCAGTCGCGCCTGGGCGCTCAGCGCACGCAGCACGTCCAGACGCAGCGCCAAGTCGCCGCTCTCGAAATGATCCACGACGCGCTCAATGGCGGCGTCTACATCTGCCGCGATGCTGCAGCCGCGGCGGTCGTACGCTCCAGCCGACATGATGTCCGCTCTGCAATTGATACACTGACGTACTTGCAGCGATTGGAGCAGATAACGCGGACTTAAACGGGGGAAAGTGTAGGTTCATGTGGCAAATCTGATATGAATGAGACCTATTGTGCGGACTTAAATGAATGCTAAGCGTCACCAGTCGTCAAAGAGCTCCATAACCGGATTGTTGCAAAGTGAAAGCGAACAGCTGCCGATGGACGCGGATCACGCCATGGACGACGCCTCTGCGCCCCCGACGCAGTACACGCAGCAGATCTCAGCCGCCGAGTACGAGCGCCAGGCCGTGGAGTTCACGACGCAGGAGGTGGAGCGCTTGAACGCCGCCGTGCGCGCGCAGCCGGAGATCGGCGCCCGTTCCGAGTTTTTCCAGGACGAGGAGAACGTGGCCAAGGGACTTCCAGTTTTCCAGGGTAAGCACACGCGTTTCGTCTATGATGACGAGGAGGAGGAGATCGTGGCGGCCGTGGAAGTGACTCAGGAGGCGCTGAACAGTGGACCGGTGGTGCGCACCGTCGCGGAACTGGACGAGGACGTCGATGAAGAAGAAGAAGAGGAAGAAGAAGAAGACGATCAGGAGGAAGAAGAAGAATACGAGCAGGAGCAGGATGAGGCCGTGCAGAATCATTTCTACAGCGCAGAACAGGAGGGCGGGATGGTCGTGGATGACGCGCACGTCAACGCTCTGATGGAAGACGTGGAGATGGAGATGGCTGCGGTGGCCATTGACGAGCAGAAACTGCTGCACGCGGCAGGTCAGAGGCAGTGAGTGAAGTTGGTGCCAAACGTGTATTTTAGACGCCTTTGCTGGCAGTTTGCAGGATGGAGGAGGGTAATAGAGCGGTTTTAGGCCTGTGCGTATCAAACTCCCAGGCGTTATATGGCCTTGTCAACTTGCTCTCCTGTGTGACTAGAATACTTTAAACTTGGAGAGGAAGCCTGATTTCTGCGGCGCACTGCCAGCCTTCTCCGCCTTGAGTCGCTCCTTGAGGGTCTTGGGCTGCAGCTGCTGTAGGAACGACTTGTGGTCTTGCTTGAGTACGAGCATGGTGTTCTCCTTGATGGGCTCAAACATGGTCTTAATGGGGCATCCCAGTCGAAGTTGGACGGACTTGCGGTCGAGATTCGTACACGAGACCTCGAACGGAGACCCTGGCGCGATGAAGTACAGGTACAGATTCCATGCAAAGTCCTTGAGGTCGTCCGCCTTCATCTGCAGCGCCATCTCCTCAAACCGCCGGATCTGCCGCGCGCATTTGAGGTTTTCCGCCTTGAATTCTGCAGGTAGAGAGAGAGAGAGGGGCAGTTAGTCTACAGTTTTGTGTTTAAAAAGAAGAAGAAAAAAAAACTACTCAACGGGACGTACTCTTCTCAAGGTAGTCGAGCATCTCTCGGAACAGGAGTTTGTCGCCTAGGATGTCGTCCAGAGAGAAGTTCCCTTTGGCGATCTTCTCGTCGGTGAGCGTCGTGGCTGTAGGCAGATCAACCTGGTACGAGCTATCCGAGTCGAAGACCTTCTTGACGATCATCTCGTGTACGGCCGAGACCTTCGTCGCCATCTCCGTGTACTGCTGCGCCTTGAGGAAGCGCATGAGCGTGTCCTTCTGCAGCGTTTTGATGGCGTCCTGCATGGCCACGTCGAACAGTTTGGCTCGGAATTCGCCAGGCCGCTTCATCCGCTCCTTGGTCTGTTCTCGATCGTCCGAGGGCAAACTCACCTCGTTAGGAGAGTTCAAGGACAGGAAATCGGCCCAGATCTGGTCTGCCATCTCCTTGCACGACTGCACGGACTCCGGGTCGCGGAAGTCCAGCAGTCCACACTCGTCCTTGAATTTGTCCACCGCCATGAAGAAGTTGAGGTTCTCGGCGCAATACTGCCGAGAGTTTATCCCGTTAGTGTTAGTTACAGCGCAACGAGGTTCTGATAACGTACTTGTTTCTGGCAAAAGTCGAGCAGGTAGCCACAGGAGACGGGGTTCGAGATGATGTCGTCGATGACAATGTCGCGCTTGTCCTTGGCACCTTTCTCCAGCACTTTGACGAGCGTCTCGATCTCATTGCCGCCCTTCTTCGCCATGGTCTATAGAAGTCGCTACTGGAGACGCGTGCTGCAACGGATGCAGGCAGACGGAGAAGCAGGAGTGGCGACAAACACGAGGCCACCTTGAACGCAAGTTATTTTCGTTCTTCCTCCAGAGAGACGAGTTTTAAACGCAGTGAAGAACCATCCCAAGCATCGACCGATTTAGCTGATCAGCAGCTTCACAAAGCTTTATTTCGAGGACGATATGAACGCCTTCAAGGTTGCTACACAGGCAAAGCACGACAACAACTGCAGCGTTATCACTACAGCAAAAAAGGCACCTCGATTCGGAGACGTAGTAGTAGCATGCGGTAGATTTTAGAAAGCTTAAAGCTAAAGAGGAATTAGAAACGAAGAAGAAGTGAGGCACGCCGTCTTCTGCCTCTCTACGAGCTTTTGCTACTCGAATCACCGGGGCCTTGGAACGCGCTCGTGACGTAGTCCACACCCG
>LGSM01000439.1:0-27409 GCA_001314345.1 Phytophthora multivora
CGCCACGCATCACGATCAGAGCCGATCGCGCATCCAGACCACTCGTAGGCTCGTCGAGGAACAGAATGCTCGGGTTGGACACCACCTCCACGCCGATCGTCACGCGCTTCTTCTGCTCCACGGACAAACTGCCGACCATTTCGCCAGAGATAGACGAAAGCTCCAGCAGATCAAGCGTCTCATGCACCAGGTTCATGCGCTGTTCCTCCGTGAAATTAGGCGGCAGGCGCAGTTTGGCTGAAAAGACCAGCGCCTCGTAGATCGAAGCAGCTTCCGAGTGAATGTCCATCTGCTCACAGTACGCCGTGATGCGGCTGAAGTTGGCCGGGTTCTTCGGCTCTCCGTTCACGATAATGTCGCCGACGATGCGTCCTCCCGTCTTGCGACCGGCAATCACATCCATCAGCGTCGTCTTACCGGCGCCCGTGGCTCCCATGAGCGCCACCATGCGGCCAGGCTCGAAGTGGGCCGTGATGCCACGCAGAAGCTGCTTCTCCTCGCCCGACGGCAGCGTCACAAAGTACTCGAGGTCCTTGATGCACAGGTTCGACGGCGTGAAGGGCAGGCCGCCACTCTTACCCGCAGCGTTACCATCGACAGCGCCAGGAGTGTTAACCTCAACGTAAACGTTGTCTTCCTCCTCCGACTTGTCGGTCAGAGCCTTGACAGTCACGCCCTTGTACTTCTCGTAGCGAATGTAGTGCAGCGCCATCCCGTTAAGCGACGTGAACACGAAGTAGTAGGCCAGGAGGACGATGATACCGAACCAGATGTACTCAGTGCCCTCTGTGATCGAAAAGCTCTCGAGTTGGGCCTTGCCCTCAGCATCAGAGTATCGGTCACTCGAGAACTCCGACAGCATGTTGGAGCGCAGCGCCCACGAGATCGGAGAGAACCAGTACATCCAGATCCAGTAGTCCGGGATCAGGTCGGCCAGGATGATGTTACCGGAGAACAGCAGGAAGAAGCTCACAGAGATCGAGGCCAGCGCCTGACCCACTGTGATACTCGGAGACAGCGCGCTCAGCATCGTCATGTAGGCGCTGATGGCGTGCTGGAAGGCGAGTAGAACCAGGTAGAACACGATGAACTTCTCGAACGAGCGCGTCAAGCCACTCATGAAGTAGAAGAACGTGCCCAACACGAATGAAACGACAACGTTCACTGGGATCTGCACGACACTCTCTGCAATTGCATACGACGTCGTTCGGAAGAAGTTGCGCGCACGTTGCTTGTAGAAGACCTTGCGCAGCTGGAACGAGATGGTGATCTGCTGCCAGGCTTGGCGCTGGAACAGCGCGATACTGAAGAAGATCATACGCAGGTAGTACGTCGAGCTCACATCGAAGTAGATCATTCCCATGACCACACCGATCACGAGAGCTTCGATGAGTTTACCCCATAGAAGGGGCGGGTCACGAAGCCAAATAAGCTTCTGACGGTTCAGCAGCAGCATCGTACTGGGGACGAACGCCAGGCCGAACTCGGACTTCTCCTTGGAACGAGCGAGGTTAGCCACACTCTTGGCCTTCTTGAAGTCTTCGGGGCTCTCGAACTGGTGCTCATTGAAGCCCTTGCTGATGGCCTCGTGCGTCTTGCGGTAGATTGACGATTGCGTAAACAGGTTGTTGAAGTCCTCCGAAGCTACTGGCAGATCCTTGGTCGGTACGTTACCGTTAGAATACCGGTGACCGCGACCGGAAGTCACTTCGATAAGGAAATCCGCAGGGTCAACACGGGGCGGACACGTGAAGCCCAAACCCTGGAAGTAATCCAAGATATCCACACGAGGCCCGTGGTACACCATCTGGCCCTCGTTAATCATGAGAATGTCGTCGAACATCTCCACGACCTCGGGCGTCGGCTGCAGTAGAGCGATGATGACGGAACCGCCGAGGGTCTTGCACCACGTACGCATCGACTTGACAATGTCGAAGGTGGCGGCGCTATCCAGACCAGTGGAGATCTCATCGCACAGGAACAGGCTCTGGCCTCCCACCAGCACTTCGCCCACCGTCACGCGCTTGCGCTCGCCGCCGCTCACACCACGCAGCAGTGCGTCACCGACAACAGTGTCGGCACAGCCCTCCAGACCCAAAATCTGCAGGAACAGCTCCGTACGCAGCGCCGCGATGTCGCGCATCTCATCGGGTTGGTCCTCCGGACGGCCGTTCACGCTCATGTCGGCGAACTTGAACGTCTCGCGGACGGTCAACGTCGGGATGTGGTTGTCCGACTGGTCCACGAGACCAGCCAGCTTGATGAGGTCGATCTCGTCGCCACGAAGACCGGAGTAAAGGATCTCTCCGCCGATCTCCGTCTTCGCGTTGTCCTGCAGCTTGCCGGCCAGCGCCTTGAGGAACGTCGACTTGCCGGCACCAGGGTTGGCCAGGATCAGCGTCATGGAGCCTGGTTTGATGATTCCGCTCATCGGGTGCAGCGCGTGCTTGGTCTTCATGGGCACCTTCTCCCACGGCCTGAAGATCTGTGCCAGGTGCGAGCCTACAGTAGCGTGGGCGCCGACCTTGGCAGGCACCTGCACCGAGAACGACAGGTTCTCGAAGCGGACTTCAGGCGTGGGGAGCTGCAAGTTAATCTTGCGAGAAAGGTGGTCGTACTTCTTGTAGAAGCGCTCAAGGCCGCCGTTCAGCATCGTGTCGAGGTCGTCGGCTCGCAGAGTACTGTAGCGACTGGCCATGGTGTCGCGGCTGTGCGAGTACGGGTCCTGCAGGCTGCGGAAGTTGAGCGAGCGGTAGACCTCCGGCACCTGCTCGCCATTGTCGTTGGCCTCAGGCTGCAGGAGACTGGCCGTGGCCTCGTTCTTCTTGTCCTCCGTGGCCATGGCGAGGGTCGTCTTGGTCAGGACTGGGGCTCTTCGATTCGGAAAGAAGGCGGAAGCTGGCTTGGCGTCCTCCGAGGCAAATTGAAGAGTGGCGCGATGAGTGGTGGGGTCAGGACCGAGCTGTGAAGGCTGGCGAAGCTACTGTATGAGGGAGCGGCGACCGATGAGCTGCTGGGGAAGAGGCAGCCGACAGATTGATAGGCCTGTACGTGGCAGGGGTAGGGGCGCCACACGATTTAGCGACGCTCTCGTACTTAGACGGGATCCAGCCGTTACATGTGACTTCCGAAGTGTCATACGTGCAGCACCGGGACGCCCAAAGGTGCTGGGTTTATGCGTGTATGGGTTTGACTTGCCAAGTGGTACCTTTACCGGTTCATTTCGGTGCCAGAGAGCGGCCAGGAAATATTGGCTTTTGGAAGGTCGCGACTCCTGGCAAGCAGGGAAGCTGGGCAGAGATCACTGGTGCTAGCCTAGCACTGGTTGTCAACGCCGTGCCGCGACGAACACTGCGCAACGTAATACATGCACATGTACATGTACGCAGGAATCTTGGAGGAGGATTGGACTTTCGGTTGTGTTCTTGGGGAGAGAGTCGCCAGCTGGGCGTGAGAGCAGAAACAATGCGTTGAGACTTGTTCCGTCCCCATTTTAGGTGGCTTCAACTTGCAAATCGGAGCACAGCCAACGGTGGCGTGAAAGTGGTTGACGGCTCGAGCTCGGGGTTATCCAGCCTCAAAGGTCCTTGGCAAGGTGGGTCACCTTTAAAAGCTCTTACCATGTAGCAACCCCCGGTGTCTTTCATGGCAGCAGCTAAATGGCAGAGTCGCTGATTTTGCCCAAAATTATACTTTCGGTTTTATTTTGGGTGACGGGAAAGCATCTGATTGGAAGAAAAGGGAATGTATCAGAAACGGGGCGATCTAAGATTCGATCGGGCACCCCACATGCGAAATTTTAGGCTCCGGCTTGAATCGACCCAACAAGTTCCTGGCGGTTGCCAACCGCATGTGCTGCGTGTCGCGCTTGTTGCGCTTGTTTGGCGCTGTCGGCGCCGCGTGAAAGCAGGCTGTTTCCACTCGAAGTTCGAGTCGAACCGCGGCGGCTGGACAAGAGGCCCACTGTGTAAAGCTCCATATTTCTGAAGTTTGTGGCGCAAGCGAATGGCGACCTGCAAGCTTCGCGCTCGTCACCTTGCATCTGCCCAGCAAGTCCCTTTAGCCCGCTCTATGCGGTACTCTCTTCAACGCCTCGATAGTCGTTCCCGAGGTTGCAGACTCTAAGCTTCAGCCTGAAGCTCGATCGCACGTTATCTTCAAAAGATACAACAACAAGTTGTTTTGCCCGACAGAGACCGATCCTGTTCCGTGCCGCATTACCTACACGTGCGACCTACAGATGGCCCCGTTCGACGCGTGGAAGCAAGTTTGGAACGAAGCGAGATATAGAGAAAGACAAACTTGCGCGGCACGTAACTTGCTGTGTAAATCACACACGGCCTTTAGCAAACGACAGCCGCGCCGCAGCTGCGTGTGCCGGTTTGTTTAAAGACTTTGTTAGAGCATCCTGTAACTTTGCTGTTGCTCAGCCGGAGCAACTTGCTCCCTGCTTTTGTTGGGACGTTTGCCCATCCTGGTCACTTGATTAAAATGTTGTTCGTCGGCGGTCTGATCCGCACTGCATACATGTACATGCACGTGGTGCTTGAAGCACTTGCTTCCACTCCACAACTTCAGAACGCGGGGACGAACGGATGAGGAGGTTATATTGAACGTCAGTAGGGACCTCGTCATGAGCACTGAGCAACGCGACATACTCGCTCAGTCTTGCATGTACATGCTCCTTGCACCGGTATTACTGCCAGTAACTTACTGGCCCAGTAAAGCGCTCCCTCAAAGTTGAAGATCAGCGTCGATCTCCGATGATCCACAGTCCGGACGTACGGTATGTACAGTGTATAACATGTATGCATCATGCATGTACCTATTGCCCTGGTCTCGTTTTCACGATAACTTCTTGGATCATTTCTGTTTGCCAGCCATGATACACATGCCGCTTTGCCCTGCTCGTTTGCGGGCAATGGGAAGCTGTGAGAGCAACGAGTTGTTGAACAATGCGCTGCACACCAAGCTTGACTCAAATCGAGATTCGACGGGGATTTTCTGGCCAGCTACGCCGTGCTTCTACAGGTACAGGTAGGCGGGGCCTACTAGGCTCGATGTCGGCCTGGGGCACGTACTCCCACGATAGCGTACCTTGTACAATACGTGTGTTGTACGCCGTACAAGTTGCAGTCTACAACACCCCGTCGCCTCGCCTAACGTTGAAGACACTCAATGAACGGGCGTACAATTGTGGGAGGGATGACCCCTCCTGCTGAAACTCCAGTTGCGCCTTCCTCCCTAGCTACTGTGGGCTTGCACCTGGCACAAAGCTTAACTAACGCCTGGTAGGAGACCACTAAACTCGACTACGGTCCTCCAAGACGAAGTTTGATGAGGGGATCACCTACTCCGGACTGATGAACGCGGAGTCGGATGGATACATTCACTGAACCAAACCGATGGCATATCAAAGACTTCTCTGCTCTTTGGGGGGCTTTCTTGGGCGGACAGCGTCATTGAAGAAGGGCTCATCGGTGGTCAGAGGTTATTTCTGTATGACAAGATCTCAACAGCGCTGCCATCTTGGAGATCATCTACATGAAGTTCATGGTGCGATCATCGTCTTACTAAGGTGGCGGCGACATTGTGGAGGTCACACGGAGATGCTGGTTCACGTGCCCTCCTCGTGTGGACCCGTCATCGAAGTGCCATCGGGTCGCATGCCAACGGCATCCTAGCGAATGATGTCCCATTTCCATGTACATGTAGTCGGAGGACGTCGATAGTTTGTTCTGCAGGTCAAACACCTAGTGGAGCACGCACGGGGCTGCTCATAGGCCTGGACGTCTCTAGGAAACTCAATTGCTTTGTAGCTGGGTAGAAATCCACTTCGAGGTCGTATTCAGTCGGAGAGGACCCACTCGCCTTTTTGACCGACCATTTTTCCGCGCCTTTGAGTGCTGGGAAGTGATGAGGCATCGCCACTTCAGTGTTGTGTCTGTTAGTCTCGCCTTTATGTAAATACGCCGCGCATTCCACATGAGTCCCAGAATCTGCCGACTCGTATCTGTGCGATCGTTGGTGACCCCTCCCCCTTCTTTCCGTCGAAATCGACGAGGCCAAAGCGGGTGGTCTGAACTTCAGACTCTGAAGAAGTCCACCAAGGACGAGAATACAGACATCAAGTGTCCTGCTCACAAGTTACAGTTCTTCCTGGCGAAGAAGGGCGAAGGCCATGGCTCGTGGCTGACGGAGGGCGAGTATGCCACAGATGGCTTGAAGCCTTTGGACGTTGCGGGTGCATCACTCGATTTGGTTGATTTGTCGACGAAAGACGTGCAGTATCAAGTTACGAAGGAAGATGTTACGACGGGAAGACCCCTGTTCACGTGGTGGTGGTGGTCCCGGAGGGTACCGGGTCGGATGCTGATGCGACTACTGCTCCTTTAATCGAAACGTTTGGAGAAATTATGGCGATGCAGTTCAACAAAGTGCTCGAGGACCGAGACAAGAAGCGGCTAATCTACCCGATATTCGATCTTGATACGCAGCGTGGAGAAGAAGATGCGAATCTCTGACGAATACCTCGTTATTGGTGAGTCCACTCCCTCGCCTGGTGGGTGCATTCCGCCGTATACTTGGCTGTACGTCCCGGGAGGAGAAGATATTCAGCGGAGTAACTACATAATATATTATCGTATCTGGAGACTGGCCTCAAGGGTGTACTGGAATAGAAGAGACTATCGTTATTGGCAGTCGCTAAGAATCCAACCGTCTTGCTCATCAGCGACACTCGATTGCCGTTTGGCATGAAAGGAACAACTCATCGTGTAGCCCAAGCGTTCGGGAAACTTGTAGCTGCTACATGTAGTTTGAAAGCGCCCGACGACGACACTCCAATTGGGTTGCTAACGGATTTGAACGACGAATGGCACTTCTCGTGGTTCAACGAGAAGAAAGAGCTGGCGCACGTCCGCATAGATCGCCCGAAGAACGCGTTTGACTTCATTGCGGCGCCTGTTGCTGAGCCTGCGAGCTCGAAACCATTCCGTGTACCGTTCATCGATGACGAGGTGGCAAAGTTCAAGATTGGTGACTTTCTGCCAATGACCGATGATAGTGCTGACGAAATGATGGAGTTGATGGCCGACGTAGCGGAACCAGAGTTTCTGATGGAAGGGCGGTGGAATACGCGCGGCAATTGGTGCAGTCGATGCCCATGTTCGCTCACATGTCTACGTAGTACTGCAGTTCATCGCTTCGACCTTGGAATCTAATCATGAACTAACTTTTATTCAAACGCTACGACACTACATGTAGTCACCTTTATACATATATCTACGCACTGGCCTTGTTGCTATGACTACGAGCGGTCAGTCACGAGATGTTGATGCGGTTTGGAAAGCAACAGCACAAAGTACTACATTGCTATTGCTACTGTGGAGAGTTCACACAGCTTGGCGATTGCGCAACAATATTCACTTCAAGGAGACTGAAACAGAACAATTGACGCCACTCAAGGTTTGATGAACTCATTTCATCGTCACACATCTACCTGTATAGTGAGGAGCTCCAGCTGAACGGCAATGCAGTGATTTCAGTTCTTCAAAGAATGGGTTTGGATCAGGTCCGTGGCTTGGATCCAACAACAATAATCAAGAAGGCTAATTAGATACAGTACAACATCGCTACATGTAGCGAAACAAGTCGATAAACTAGTTAATCAACTTCTTCTTCTTCAACACGATGGTGCGCATCGCTAAGTTAATCCAGTAATATGGGACGATTCCCCACACTCATTGGTGTCACGCGGTTCGACGCAAACTCCTTCAGGTGGATCGTGTTGTCCGACGTCATGAGATGAGACTGAGCACAAATGGGTGCTGAGAGAAATTCACTTCGAGAAGCTCACTGGACTGGCCAGCTTTGGGATCATTGTCCGTGTTGAGCGGTGTTAGGTGCAACCTTGTGTGTGTTTACAACTCTCACCGATCAATAATACCAGTATTGCTCAGCTCAGGCAGCCCCGTCGGCTCTGATGACCAAACCGTCTGAGCACATCCAGGCCAACCAGCAAGCACCTTCGACTGCAACCGGGTGAGCTCAGCATCGACGCTGCAAGGTGTTCCACAACCCCACGTACAACCAGCTCGCGGAAGGCTCGTTTGTGGCCAACGCCACGTTTGCCGTGGACACTGGCAAGCTCATCGTGAAGCAGGGATCGTCGCAGGAGAGCGTGTGATAGGGCTCGATCAAGCAGCACACGACGCCCGAGAAGCTGGTGCGACTGAAATTTTGTACTACCGCATGTGCACGATCGATCGCGTTGGCGCGATGTCGAGAGACTTCTCCACTTTTTTGTCGTGAGTGATTGCTCGCGGGCCTAATGGTGAGGCGGCTAAGTAACATTCGAGAGCCGTGCTACAACTTCAATGTTCATGTACAGGTGTAACAGCACGTTCTGGTAATGTTTCGCGTAAACATTCAAGTTGAATCCTCAACTATGACAAATTTTCATCACCAAAATTTGGTGCTAAATGTGTTAAAATGTGTCCGCCTTTTTTCGGGCGTTGAAGCTGATTTATCAGTCTACATGTACCGGTATTTTACAAATGTGGAGCAGTAGAGATACCGGTACTATGACGCCCCATGTTTACTGTACCGGTAGGCTTGTCATGCGGCATTCTCTACTTCGCAAACATGAATTTTACTCCTTGAAATTGGATTCGACGCTTCTCGTCCGTCGAAATAAACTCCATGAGCATCGACAAGAGCATTCTTCTGAGCATATATACATTTTTGGAACTGCGCTGTTTCGCTAGCAAATATTATCGTAGCACCAGCCAGACTTGCGGAACTTGGAGCAGCGCCAGATTGTGCACATCGGCAAGATGAATTTTACTCTATGAACACGCAATGTCTACAGGAAAAAAGCTCATGAGCAGTGTTCACGGCAAGCCATGCCCCTCTCACCCAAACTCCGTCACGAATACGGTTGTCTCGTGGCATGTTACTTCCTCTTCAAGACGCTTTGTTGTCAGCTTTCATTTCTCCACCACGACTTCCTCCTGCTAGATGCTGGTACGACTCGCTAGTCTTGAGCCGGCGCAATTTGTACACGTCAAGGGCCTTGCAATTCAAGCACGAAAGACGCTTTACCAGATTGAAAGGTCTGTCGTGCTTGGATTTGCGTCTACCGGTACAGGAGTCTCGCTGAGATCGGACCTCCACTCTATAGCACTTCCCAGTTCTTGATCCTATGTTTTTCTGCTCAACAATGATGACAAGTTCAACACTCGGAAGACGTTGTATGCTACATGACCTTCCTGTTTCAAGGACCCGCATCGACAATTAGGTCGGCGATCCCAGCTGCTGCGCAGATCGGAGCCGAGAGTTGAGCTGCAGGATACGACGCGAGAGTTGGCGTTGTCGAGTCCTTCGCCAGGACGAGCTAACAAAGACAACTCTAGGACAATTTTTTCCCCTCTACTTCGATCTTCTCTCGGATCTGCTCCTGGTGTCGATGAGCGAATCGTCGTGATCATCGACCAACCTGCAAGTTTGCCCGGCTTCGAGGCTGTCATTCTCGAATTCGCCTTTAGCACCACAAGCGCAAGACCAACAAGGCCTCGAGAGCTAGCACGAATGAAACTAACACGTTGGGTGCGAGTCGCAGCGGCGATTGCCATGACCACAGCGACGGCAACTGCGTTTGATCTCTCGCTGTTGGATGACGACAACTTGTACAACGAAGGCAAAGTACACGCTCCGAAGCAGCAGGAGGAAGAGCGTGCAGCTTCCATTGGCGTCTCGCTCGCTCAGTCTTCTTCGGGCTCTGCTGCTTCTTCGACGTCGGCATCGGGCTCCGACGCTAGCTTCTCGACTTCTGGATCCGATTTCAGCTTTTCCTCATCGGGTTCCGGAATCTCCTCCACCTCCGGATCCGATGCCAGTTTTTCCGGTTCTACGACGACTGGCAGCGCAGCTTCTACTTCCGGTTCTACTGCTGGTTCCACCACCGAGTCTGCGTCTGCTAGCGCTGCTTCTACTTCCGGTTCTACCGGCACCCTCTCCGCTTCAGGGTCCGACGCTTTCTCTACGTCAGGTTCTGCTGAAACCCCTGCAACGCCTTCAACTGGTTCAGATGGGGGGCTTCTCTCGCCATTCGCTACCGAAGAACCGTCCAAGACCCTGTTCCCTCGCGCCGCATTGGGCGAGATGGCGCCTATCATCAACGTGGCTGAAAGTTTACTGGGGAAACCTCTTCCAACGAACAAGTGGTGGGGTAACCTCATCCACACTACTGCCGAGGAGATGAACACGAAGGCGAACCCGGGCTGGTCGAACCCGTACGGTCTCAAGCTGCCCAAGGAGGCTCCGTACGGTATCCAGGCCTGTTACTCGTACAACTACCGTCAGCTGTCCGCTCTCACCGATGGCGTCGCTGAGTTCTACCTGCACGACTTCGTCAACGACATGACGCTGTCCGCAACGGAGTTCGCGGGTGAAGCCAAGCCAATCTATGAAGTTTACTCGATCAGCGACTTCGGCATCAACGTCCGTGCTTGTCTCGAGAACAAAGAGCAGTGCATGGACTCCGCTCTCGTGCACGGGATGGCGTTCATCACCGCCACGTACGACCGTCTCACGGCCCGTATCGAGTCGGAGTACACGATGGAGATCGTGGACAAGTCAGTTCCAGGCAAGTACATCGTCGAATTGGGTGGTAACCAGACGTGGGTCGTGTACACCGGGAAGAACGGCACTTTCGCGCTTGACGAGTCCGGAAAGGCTTTGGTCTCTAGTGAGCTCTTTAGCGGCACGGTCAGTATTGCGATTCTACCCTCGCCCGAAGATACCGACGTGTACGACAAGTACCGAACGTGCCATGTTCGAGGGGGTAACGTCTCCGTTGACTCTCGTACCGAGTACTCATTGAAGTGGGAGACGGTCGGTTCGAGCTGTAAAACGCACGGATTACTGCACTTCGCGTTGCCTCACCACCTTCCAGCACTCAAGGGCGCCATCACGACCAAGGACCCCAAAGCAATCGTTCTACACTCAACTACGAGGGGGAAAATGGTTGGTCAGGTGACCAAAACGGCCGAGTGGGTCCTCTCTGAGCCTGAAGACGACCTCGAAGTGGACTTTTATCCAGCTACGAAGCCTTCAGCCCAAATGATCTCGAAATTGGGTCTCCTCAAGACCCTCCAGGCCGATATCGCCGATGAATGGGCGCTCAACAAGACGAGTTGGTACTTTAACGGCAAGCAGTACCAGAAGTACGCTTCGTTGTGTCTCCTGGCCGCAGACGCCTCCGTCGCAGGCAAGAACAAGCAGCTACTGAAGACGTGTCTGACGAAACTAGAGACGCTCCTTGTGCCTTTCTTGGACAACACGCTCGAGCCGCCTCTCAACTACGAGACGTCGTACGGCGGTATCGTCAGCAGTCAGAGCTTCACCGTCAAGGACGTGAACGCTGACTTCGGGAACTCTGTCTACAACGACCACCACTACCATTACGGCTACTGGGTGACGGCTTCCGCTATGCTCAAGAGTCTGCACCCCAAGTGGAAGCGCATGAAAGAGCTGGACGCGATGATCTGGATGATGCTGCGCGACGTGGCCAACCCAAGCTCCGAAGACACTTTCTTCCCTAAATTCCGCCACTTTTCCTTCTACCTTGGCCACTCGTACTCGCACGGTGTGACCCCCATGGCCGACGGGAAGGACGAAGAAAGCACGTCTGAGGACGTGAACTTTTACTATGGCATGAAACTATGGGGACAGGTGTCCAACAACAAGGCGGTGGAGGACCTGGGTAGTCTCATGCTGCGTCTCAACGCGCGTGCCATCCGCACGTACTTCCTCATGACGTCGGACAACACGATCCACCCGAAGGAGTTCGTGCCGAACCACGTGACGGGCATCTTCTTCGACAACAAGGCGGCGTACGCGACGTGGTTCAGTGCCGAGAAGTACGCGATCCACGGCATCCAGATGATCCCGGTGTCGCCAATCAACGCGATGGTGCGCACCACCAAGTTCATCCAGCAGGAATGGGACGACATCCTGTCCAAGGAGGCCATCGTCACGGAGGCCAACACCACTAACGCGTGGCTTTCATTGCTGCTAGTGAACCAGGCGGTTGTGGACCAGGCCGACGCGTTGCCTAAGCTCAAGCAAGCCACAATGGACGACGGCCTCACCCGTTCTTGGGCGCTGTATAACGCCGCCGCTCGTAGTCATAGCAAGAAGGCGAACGCGTAGATAGATGTACATGTATAAAGTTGACTAGTGCCGTATAAATGGAAATCTGTTCATCCAAAGCCCATAAGCCAATAATGTGTGCGTGCGATGTCTTCGAAACTGACCCTCCGGTTGGACTGCCAGCAAACGAGCGGTCCGTCTCAGTATACGGAGCATAGTAACACTGTACCCGCCCACTCTTCTTCACGGGCCAGACTTATTCAGGTATCGTTAGCTCATTGCCAGTGAATCGCTGGCACGTTGTTGTCTAGGACAAGTCGCTCTCCCTTCGCAGCCGCTCGTGCTCTTCCTTCACAATTGAAGTTCACTCGTGAGTTCGCCCAAGAAACACATGAATACGGTGATGGGAAAGGCCGGAACATGATCAAATTTGAAAATCACCAATGTCCCTCACACTTGATAACGAAAAGGCAACACTGTATTTTACCACGTACTACCAGCCCTCCGGCCCCAGGCAAACAAGCTCTCGATGCGGGTGAAAAGGTCTTCGCGGAGGAAACGACACTTTATCCTCCATGCCAACATGTCCACATTCAGGCCAGTTCCACATTCATACTTAATCAGTGCGGTCCTCGCAGCTCCGTACACTTCAGCGAGGCAGCCCCTCAACCACCAACCACTGCACGTGGCCTAGATGCTGAACCTCGTCCAGAGCACTACAGACCCAAAATTCCTCAGCAACTTAAAATCGCCTTATACAACCCGAGGTAACGCTCAACACGGACAAAAAGATATCGCGCACCTACAATACGTTGCTACTTGCCGCCATGGACCAGGCTGTTGCTCCACCAAGAAGCCACAAAGACGACGTGCTTCGCCCGTACTCATTGACCACATAGATGTAAGCTGCACTAGATTTCTGTTCGTCCGTTACAAGGCTTTCACGCTCCAAACCGCCACAAAGATTTTCTCCTTTCCAAGCGTCACACGCGCCTCCTACGGTCATGATCTCGATCCAGGAAGCCTTCAGCACGTTGGGGCTAACGCGAGAAGCTTCGCCCCAAGAGGTGAAGAAGGCGTATCGTAAATTGGCGCTGCAGTTCCACCCAGACAAGAACCGAGATCCGGCAGCGACAGCCAAGTTCCAACAGCTCTCGGCTGCTTACAAGCGTATAGACGACCACTTGAAACGTGGGTTGAACGTCGACAATCAAAGGTTTGAAGACTTCTTCGGCGGTGATGAATTTGACGAGGAAGACGTTGATTTCGGCGGCTTCGGGGTGCCGTCTATGGAGGAAATGCTGTTCATGTTCGACATGCTGTTCGGGTCTCCTCCACAGGCGGCAAGAGGCGGTCGTGGTACGCGGAGAAACGGCAAGAAACGTGGTGAAATTCGCGTTGATCTACGACGCAAAAGTTTCGCAAAGCGTCAGATGCCGCCGGGTTTCCCGTCGTATATCGATCAGGAATTCATGGACATGTTCGCGCACGGCATGGCGTTCGGCGACCTGGACTCAGAGCTGTAAGATACGTTTGCGTCTTCAATATTTGTCCGTGTATGTAGCTAACCTGATTGCTGTCGTGTTAGATCCGACTTGGAGGATGAAGTCATGTCCATGGAGGGATTCTTCTGCGGGAACGACCTGGAAATTCCTCCTTGGATCAATGAAAACCGCAAGAACAAGACACAGCAAGCCAACTCGAGATCGGTTAAACACAGTAAGCCTGAGGTCACAAGCGCTCCAAATTCCAACCCCCCAGAGATCGGAAGTAGAGTGCACATCAATGGAAAACACTCGGGGGTACGTCGGCGCCTTCTGTCTTGCAGCACACCATTCGTAGACTAACTTGCTGTCCCTGTAGATCGTCATGTTCACTGGCTGCGTGCACTACGCGAAAGGGAAATTCGTCGGCATTGCTTTGAGCTCGCCAGTGGGGAAAAACGACGGCTCCATTAAAGGGGTGAGGTACTTTGAGTGCTTACCTAGTCACGGACTTATGGTGCGACCGAACGAAGTGACTTTAGCTGCGTAAGCAATGGCTTTCAACAAGAGGCAAGTGCAAATTGAATGAATCCAAACCAACGCATTGACTGTGAAAGTAATACAAGGAAAGAAAAACAGCCAAAATGCACTTACTCACGCTCGTCTGCAGCGGCAACGAATTCCTTCGGCTTATCTCTTGAGGTGGCTGACGTACTTGAGCGTCAAGAAGATGGCGAGCTGCACCACAAACCAGATCACGATGAGCCCCACCATGAAGTTGTACTTGCGGCTTGGCCGGAAGTCGTACGTCTTCTCGATGTAGTCCGCCACCGTCATGTTAGTCGTTGTAGCCCCAGAAGTGACCGCGATGATGTCCTGGTTGTCGCCGAACTGTACACCCACCAGGGCCGAAAGCGAGTAGCTCGACGGCATCAGGTACGTGAACCACTTGTAGCCCGCCTTCATGGCCGTACGAGGCAGCAGGTAGCCCGAGAACAGGTTGAGCAGGCACGAAATGGCGCCCACCGCCACGTTCGCCACCTTCTCGTTCGGCATCAAAACTGACATCCACTGGCCAATGTAAGTGCATGCTGAAGTGTAGAGGTAAAACACAAGCAGGAAGAAGAAGAAGTCGCCTGCGTTTTCGCTCCACCCAACCAGCCAGTACTCGATGGTCACGAACAGGATGATCACCACGATCAGGTAGGGAATCTCAGCGAACCACAGCGACAGACTGTACGGTAACGGGCTGTAGTAGTTCGACATCCGCTCGCGGTAGAACACGGCGCGTTCAGCACACGTCACCTCAATAACCGTCATGAGATTGGTCACACCGATGAAGTCCATACTGTTGTAGATGAGCCCAATGTGCGAGTTGATGCGCTTGACACTGTCAGCAGAGAGTTGGTAGAAGGTCGTTCCGAAGATGATAGCGAAGATCGGGAAGAGAGACACTCGCATGAAGTTGTACTGTGGGTTGCGCCAGTACGTGAGTCTCTGCTTCGTCGTCAGCTCCTTCAACTGGTTCCAGAAGCCCGTGGCAATCGGACGGTAATTCAAAGTCGAGTGGCGAACGAAGTCAGCCGATACCTCGCACAGCGCTAACGTGCGTTCACGATTGGACTTGAACAATTCGCTGTTCTTGTACTCCACCGAGTAGTCCTTCACGTCTCGACCGATACCAGCGCCGATCACCTCGAGCATGTACGTGGCTGGGTTGTACTGCGGACGAATGGCCTCGGTACCCGGAATCGAAGCGAAGTACTCGAGCATCTTCACCGAATCCACACCCAAGTCGCCGAAGTAAGCCGTGAAACCACCCTTCTGCAACAATAACAGACCGTCAAACAGCTCGAAGATCGAAATACTCGGCTGGTGAATCGTGCACAGCACTGTACGGCCGGTGCGAGCGATCGACTGCACGCCACGCATCACGATGAGGGCTGAACGAGCATCCAGACCGCTCGTAGGCTCATCCAGGAAGAGAACACTGGGGTTCGCCACCACTTCCACACCAATCGTCACGCGCTTCTTCTGCTCCACTGAGAGACTCCCGACCATTTCGCCAGCAATCGACGTCAGTTCGAGGAGATCGAGTGTTTCGTGCACCAAATTCATACGCTCTTCCTCCGTGAAGTTCGGTGGTAAGCGCAGATTAGCAGAGAACACCAACGCCTCGTAAATTGAAGCAGCCTCCGAGTGAATGTCCATCTGCTCGCAGTACGCTGTAATCCGACTGAAGATGGAAGGATCCTTCAACTCGCCGTTGACGTAAATGTCACCAAGGATGCGGCCACCCGTCTTACGGCCAGCAATGACGTCCATCAGCGTCGTTTTACCAGCACCCGTGGCCCCCATAAGCGCCACCATGCGACCAGGCTCGAAGTGAGCCGTGATCTTCTGCAAGAGCTGTCTTTCCTCTCCCGAAGGCAAGGTCACGTAGTAGTCCAAGTCCTTGATGCACAGATTCGTAGGGGTGAACGGGAGACCACCGCCCTTCGCCTTCGATCCGATGCCTTGCTGGGCAGCGTTGGGGGTGCTCACTTCGACGTACACACTGTCCTCCTCCTCCTGCTTCATTGCCTTCGCGCTCACCCCCTTGAACTTCTCGTACCGGATGTAGTGCAAAACTAACGCGTTAAAGGTGGTGAATACGAAGTAGTACACGATCAGAACCGCAACACCGAACCAAATGTAGCCCGTTCCTTGCTTGATCGAGAAACTTTCGAGCTGGGCCTTGCTCTGAGCGTCAGAGTATCGGTCGCTCGAGAACTCCGACAACATGTTCGAACGCAGCGCCCAAGAGATCGGAGAGAACCAGTACATCCAGATCCAGTAGTCTGGAATCAGGTCCGCCAAGATGATGTTACCGGAGAACAAGAGGAAGAAACTCACCGAAATGGCAGCTAGAGCTTGTCCAATGGTAATACTGGGAGACAGTGAGCTCAACATCGTCATGTACGCGCAAATAGCGTGCTGGAAACACAGTAGCACCAGGTAGAACACGATGTACTTCTCGAACGTCCTCGTAAGCCCGCTCATGAAGTAGAAGAATGTGCCCAGGACGAACGACACCGCCATATTCACCGGAATCTGTACCACACTCTCTGCAATTGCATACGACGACGTTCGGAAGAAGTTGCGAGGCCGTTGCTTGTAGAAGACCTTACGCAGCTGGAACGAGATGGTGATCTGCTGCCAGGCTTGACGCTGGAACAGCGCGATACTGAAGAAGATCATACGCAGGTAGTACGTCGAACTCACGTTGTAGTAGATCATACCCATGACCAGACCAATGATCAGACCTTCCGTCAGTTTACCCCACAGAAGCGGGGGGTCACGGATCCACACGAGCTTCTGACGGTGGAGAAGCAACGTCGTACTCGGGATGAACGCCAGACCGAACTCCGATTTCTCCTTGGAGCGAGCGAGGTTTGCTACGCTCTTGGCCTTCTTGAAGTCCTCAGGACTCTCGAATTGATGTTCGTTGAAGCCCTTGCTGATGGCTTCGTGCGTCTTCCGGTAGATGTTCGACTTACAGAACAGGTTGTTGAAGTCCTCCGACGAAACGGGTAGATTCTTCACTGGGATACCGCCATTAGCGTAGCGTTGACCACGGCCCGACGTCACTTCAATGAGGAAATCCGCAGGGTCCACACGAGGAGGACACGTGAAACCCCGCTCTTCGAAGTAGTCCAGGATCTCCGTGCGAGGGCCATGGTACATCATGTGTCCTTCATTCACCATGAGAATGTCGTCAAACATCTCCACCACTTCGGGAGTAGGTTGCAGCAAGGCGATGATAACCGAACCACCCAGAGTCTTACACCACGTCCTTAGTGACTTGATGATGTCGAAGGTGGCGGCACTATCCAGACCAGTGGAGATCTCGTCACACAGGAACAAGCTCTGGCCGCCGACCAGCACCTCTCCAATGGTCACGCGCTTGCGCTCACCACCACTCACACCTCGAAGCAGCGCGTCACCAACGATGGTATCCGCACACTCTTCCATGCCCAAGATCTGAATGAATAACTCCGTCCGAAGAGCAGCGATGTCTCTCATCTCCTCTGGCTGGTCCTTGGGCAGCCCATTGACGCACATATCAGCGAACTTGAACGTCTCCCGCACCGTCAGCGTCGGGATGTGGTTATCGGTTTGGTCCACCATCCCGGCCAGTTTAATCAGATCGATCTCATGCCCCCTCAGTCCAGAGTACAAGATCTCTCCACCAAGCTTCGTCTTGGACGAGTTCTCGAGCTTGCCGGCCAGAGCCTTGAGGAACGTCGACTTACCAGCGCCAGGGTTGGCCAGGACCAGCGTCAACGTGCCAGGCTTGATGATGCCGCTCATCGGGTGCAGCGCGTGTTTGGTGACCATCGCTGGCTTCTTCCAGGGTGTGAAGATCCATCTCAAGTGCGACCCCACCGTACCATGATCCTCCACTGACGCAGGAACTTGCGCCGTGAAGGACAAGTTCTCGAAGCGGACTTCAGGCGTGGGCAACTGGATGTTCACTTTGCGCGAGAGGTGGTCGTACTTCTTGTAGAAGCGCTCGAGGCCTCCATTCAGCATTGTATCGAGGTCGTCCGCTCTCAGTGTACTGTAGCGACTGGCCATGGTGTCCCCGCCATGAGAGTACGGGTCTTGCAGGCTGCGGAAGTTGAGCGAGCGGTAGACCTCGGGCACAGCGTCGTCCTTGCCGGCCTCCGGCTGCAGTAGCATCAACTTGCCTTCCTCCTTGGGCATATGGTCGAAGAGTGATGGTCGTTTGGAGACTTGAGCGGAAGACGGCAGATTGGGAAGTGAACAGGAGAGGAATTTCATGACGCTTTTAAATTCATATGCCACGTTGAAGTGCGGGACGAGAGAAAGAACAGGGGATATAAGCGCGCTTCGAAAAGCTCCAATCGTTTGTGCTATGCTAAAGGAGAGCTCAATGGATGCTGGCAGCATGCTCTAAAAGGGAAACATTTCCGATAGAAAAACATGTACCGGTACTTGTAAGTCTCTGCGATGGCTTCATGTTGTGCAGAAATGGGACAGGAGAGGTCTTTCATACTTAATATAGCAAACTACAATCATGAAATTGTACTTGCGCTCGGGACGGAAGTCGTAGATGTTCTCGATGTACTGGGCCACTGTCATCTCCGTCGACGTGTTACCTGACATCATGGTGATGATGCCTTGCGCTCCTCCGAACTGCACACCCACCGAATAGCTCGACGGGATCAGGTACGTGAACCACTTGTAGGGCCGTTCGAAGCAACAGTAGCCCGAGTGTCAATGACAAGACACGGCACGATATCGGTTGCACGAGAAAAACTCCTGTTACCGACGAGCGGTAGGATATCAACTTTGACAGACCTTGAAGTCTGGGCGTTTAGGATGGACGACGTAGTTGTTGCCCCACTGGAAAGCACGTCGTGCAGTTAGGCTAAACGTGTCACCCCTCGGAGACGAGCGGGTGGAACGGCATGCAGACCACGCTGCGTGTCATTCTTCAAATTCTTGGACAACGCGCAGAGATCGGGACGTAATGCGGCTGGAAGGACTACCTGCAGACTTGCTAGAAGCGATTTGCGGCTTCTTGGCGGGCTTCGACGCCTTTCAGCTCTCGCACACCAATGGATGGTGGTTCGAACAGTTCTCGGATGGGCTCACCTGGCACGAACGAATGGTACATGGTCCTATTCCCGAGAACCAACAGCACTTGACCCACACGTGGAAGCGGCGCTACATGCAGTCGAGATCCATGCTGTTCCATGGCTTAGGAACTGACGACAACGATGAGATCATGCGGGCGTCCTACGCCTGCATCGAGTACCCGCCGCCAACGGACTGGGGGAAATTCCGACGGATGTACTTTGCTCTGCGGACGATGCACGAGGAGAGCTTCAGCTTCGACCTGTGGTTTAGTTTACTGCCGGGAATGAAGACGGACAGTCTCAAGACCTCAACACACACAGGCGGAATTATCTTCGGACTGCAGTCTGAGGAGAGAGATAGCAGGAACTGGCCTCAGTACCATCAGCAGTTCGTCCTTGTGGACTCGAAGAGCAACCTTTACTGCTCGGTGCTGGACGTCAAGAGGCCTGTGGCCGGGGCGCTCAAGTATCATCACTGGTATCATCTCCTGTTGACCTACGATCTCGACCATCAGCGGCAAGATGTATACCTGGACGGCGAGAATGTGTGGTCGACGACAGGGGCTTTGCATCGGGAGTGGCAGCACCTGCTCCACGAACAGGTCGGCACGGGATACATCACGGCCGGCGGGGGTAACTACCCTCACGGAGACTTTGTGGGTTGGTACGGCTTCCACGGGTTGTTGGACGAGTTCCGGTTCTATAGCGGGGTGCTGTCTCTGGACGAGGTTCAACATCTAGCTCGCGGTGGAGAGCTGTCTCCGAAGCGACTAAGTGGCTCGCTGAAGTATCCCGGACTGCGAGGGCCCCAGTCCCGTATTAACGTGGAACTGGTGGCGTGTACGCGGCCGGCTGAGGGTCGACCCGTGGAGATTATCGCCATGGAGCAGAAGGTGTCGTTCCCACCACGGGGGCCTTGTCGCCGCCGAAGGGCTGGTAGTCTGTGGTAGTTGGTGGTCAAATAGTGTTGACTTCACTTGATAATATGTGAGGGACATTGCTATTTTAGAAGCGGGACCCAAAACGATATCTTCAGAAGATTCGTCTGGTATTTTGGGCAGAAGTGGGTTGGGTGCAAGCGACAGGGGTCCGTTTGACACGCGACAGGGGTCCGAATGCAGAAAAGGCGTGTGTGCTTAAATTTATTACACTTGTTTTCACTAAGAGAGCCAGCGTTGGGCTTCAAACAGGTATTTTGGGCTCCTCAGCCTGAGGCTCAGGCCATCTCCAGCGTGAAGAGCTGCCTTCGATGCAAAAAACAAACATACTGGCAGCGAGCACTATGTATGTATGTGGGGAGTCCCCACTGGGGACAGCCCAAACCTGCTCTCTGCGCAAGCGATGGTGTTGCCGCCCGCGACAGCCGTTCACTCCGGTCCAGTGAGTCATCCACAGACTCGTGTTGCCAGCATCTTGCCGCCAGTCTTGTGCTGTCGCTCAGCTTCAGCGGCTGTTTGCGGGTGTGGGCCAATGCAGGTTCAGCCACAGACCGCGTGGCAAGTAAGCCCGCTTAAATCGCGACTTAAGCTGCAATGTTCACAACCCAGCAAAAGCTTGCCTTCCACTTTGTTGTACGGTGCAAGTTGTACGCAATTGCATGCATGCACGTGGACATCTTTGCATCGAAGTCTTACGTGAAGGGCATCTGGCGAAGGCATAGCTAAACTCATGCAAGTAGAGCTGCAATCCCGAAGTCACCGCGCGGTAATGCAATTGGGCCGCTACATTATTAGCCACAGCGTACAAAGTAAGAAGGACATTGGTGTCTGATTGACTAGCTTTCTAATTTGATAATGTTCCGGCCTTACCCATCACCATCTGGTAATACATTCAACTGCGCTTTTCCTATGGGCGGCTCACGCTGTGAATCACACAGCCTAAGAGCTTCACGTGAAGAGCGCGAGCGGCTGCGAAGGGAGAGCGACTTGTCCAGGCATTACTCCAGCGACCTCACGATACCTGAATGACTCTGGCCCGCGAAGAAGAGTGACCGGACGCAACGTTTGTTCGCATGTCGAGTGTAGGGCTTGACCCAACGAGCTTAGAGCGGCCTCTAAACAAGAACGATGCGATGTCCCTGCCTTGGCGCCACTCGACGACAACCCAGCGGAAATTCATGTCATACATCGCAATGGCGACAGCAGCAGCGCCAGCACCAACAGCGCTCGCTGAGCCAGTGGCGGCAGGTCGATGAAGTGGCGCACAGCCCAAAATGATATCTTTGCTGTTGTTTTGGGCGGCCGCGCAAGAGCCAGGGGTCCACTAGCAAGAGAAAAGGGTCCGAATGCGCAGAAAAAGCGATGTGTATAAACCATCACACTTAGTTTCACTATGGGAGAGTGTTGGGCTCTCCCTCAACGAATTTTGGGCTCAGAGTTCAAGTTGCTGCAAGTAAAGCCGCCGCAACAATTCCATGAAGAAAGCCACCTCCATGGAATGAATAAATGTACAAATTTATTGATTGAATCGTTGTTTATCTACACATTCACTGTAATGAGTGGCGGGTACTCCTTCCGGCGCTGGTGCCGTGCATTGATCCGCATACCGACGACCGCCACCGCCGCGATACCCACCGTGACAGTGAAAAAGCACCACACGACGATCATTCCAGGCGATGACGGATACACTGCCAGGTGCAAGCGCTGCTGTTGGTCCAGTTGCGGTGTCACTGGAGTGCTGAGCAAATGAGCAACTCCTCCAAAGTCGCACGTGGCGCCCGAGTGGCGTTGTGCGTGCCAGAACTCGTTGAACGCCCAGTCGGCGCGCTCCTCCAGCGTCGGGAATCTGATCTCGATCTCGGAGCAATCCACGTGGTTGTTGCCGCAAGCGTAGGCCAGTCCACGCTCCAGGTCGTCCAGGAGCACGCCGCGCTTGGCGGCGCACAGGAACTCGCCGCTGTCCTCTCTATCGCAGGCCGAGAAGACCTCCTCGCTCTCGTGGTAGTTCGACACGTTCTTCGGGAACGCGCCTTGCCGCACCAGTTCGAGGAAGTTCCAGCGCGAGCCCAGCTCCGTTTTGAAGTTCCAGAAGTACCAGCCGTGGCCAAGTGCGAACGCGTTGAGCTTCTTCAAGTTCAGGTTGCGCGCGAACTCGACGTCGTCGTCTTGGCCAAACGCCGTGTCGCTGGTCACAGGGCACTTGCCGAACGCAGGGCCGGACTGACCCGTGCCGTACGGGCCCTGAATGGGCTTGGTGATGTCTAACGGAGTGCCGGGGAAGTCCTCGCCGAGGTAGGTACTGTGCACGGGGCAGTCAACCAGGCGGCACTGCGTGTTGGGGAAGCCCGGTAGGTTGTCGTTGAAGCCATTGAGCCACATGGCGCAGTTGTCCGTGCCTAGTGACCACTCGCCCACGATCACAGGCATCACCGTGTTCTCCATGTCTGCGATGGTGTACTTCTGCTGGCAGGCGTTGGAGAAGTAGTCGGACTCGGTGCCCGGGGACATCCACGCCTGGTAGATGTGCGTGTCCAAGGCGATGTCCGGGCAGCCCACCATGAACTGCGACCAGTACTGCACGCCGAAGCGGAACGAGTCGTGGATCACGAACTTCCAGTGCGGGGCCCGGGCCTTCACGTGCTTGTACGAGCGCCAGTAGTATTCCTTCAGTAGGTCCATGGGGGTGAGTTCCCACGGTTCATTAGCTGGTTCGAGCCCGACGACGGCCGGGTGCGACGTGTAGCGCTCTACGATGGCCACCACCGTGTCGAGGGAGTGTACCAGGTGCTCGTAGTTGATAGACGTGTAGGTACCTAACTCCGCGTCGAAGCTACCGACCCACTCGGCCGTCCGCACAGGCCAGTGCTCGAACATGGTCGCACCCACGGGTTGCGTGCTCATGGTGGACGTCCACTTGACGGTCGACGTTTTGCCGCTGTTGTCGAATCCATTCTGCGAGCCGACGAGTCCGTGAATGTCCAGCAACAGATCGATGTTGTACTTTGCAGCCACGTCAGCGACGCGGTCGAGTTCCTCCACGGCGCCGTCCGTACAGCCGGTGTACGGTTCGTACGGCTTGAACATCCAGTCGCCGACGGGGACTCGCAGCGAGTTGACGCCGGCCACCGCCATCTCCTTGATGTCCGCTTCGGTCGCCCACGTGGCGTAGTGGATCCGTAGCTGTCGGTTGGCCTCCTCCTTGCCCAGTGCAGTGCAGAAGGAGTGCATGTCCATCGCAGTCTTCTCGGGGGCCTTGTCGCCGTAGCGGTCCTGCGTCCCCAGGAACTGGTAGAAGAGGGAAGGGGTGATCCACGGCTCGAGCACCAGCCAACCCCCGAGATTGGCACCGCGCACTTGTTTGTCGAACGGGGTCGCGTACAGATCACTGGAGCACGTCTGGTTCTCGTCGTTGAGGCGGAAATCCGCGAAGAACCCGGTGTTGGCAGCATAGGCCGGGTCTTCCTCGTTCTCCCAGAACCACTTGGCGTCTTTTTCGACTCGAGCGTTGTCGACAGTCTCAGCAGCTGAAAGACTGAGAACCGCTACTGCAACGGCAGCTTGAAACAGGAACTTGACCATAGCAGAGAAGCCGCCGCCGGTTTGGTGTGGTGACTTCGAGGCTTGTGAGTTTCAAGATGGAAAATTGAAAGTGAATGGAGACTTTAGCCCTCAGCGTTTGGTGCGGGTCCCATGGAGATGATCATCCATAGGCCTGTGCGTTGGTTTCAACAACCAAATGAGAGCGACTATCTAAGAAGAAGGCGAAACTTATCTCCTCGATGGGAGAGTCAAGCAGGAGTTCGCTTGCTTGTTGAGCCTGTCCCCGGCTGAGAGGATGCCCTCCCCAGTTCACCAGGTAAAACGGGACAGAACATCCTTTCACAAAGCCATATTGAAGGGAACAACTACTGTACACGCACGTTCGTAGGTAAACGTTCTACATCGACTGTGGCTCGGAATCGCATGCAAAACCGTCTCGTTGGCTATGCGGTGGTGACGCGCACTGTGGTGTACAATCCGCAGCTGCAGTTGGCCTAGTGCCGCCTAGTGCCCACGTGTAGTGGCAGCCATGGTGAGAGCTCCTAGTGATGGAGATGGGATGGCACTAAGCACCAATTACCAAGGATTTACCGTGTTTCACGATTGAGTCAAAGTTCACGTTTTGACCGTTTCGACGTCATGCTGTGAACGTCAAAAGTCTCAGAATCCGCTTGCTTGTCGCGACGGGCAAATTGTTGGAGTCCCACGACCGACTCAAGGGTAAATCCGCTCTGCAGTTGGTGCTTAGTCTGCGTCTTCTCCTCAATTAAGCAACCGACCGCAAACTCTGACCATGGCGGCCACTACACGTGGACACAAGGTCAAGTACAGTAGCGGATTGGACACCTCCGTCGCATATCCAACGAGACGCGCTTCCAATTCACAGCCGACCGCTGCAACTTCTACATGTACTAGAACTTTTACCTGTATGTCTGACCGCCAAGTAAAACACTTCAAGATGGCCATGTGATGCATGTTTGCTGCCGATCACCTTTAGCAACCCAAAATCCTTGTGCCATAGTGAAAGCAAGTGTAAGATATTTAAGCGCGCGTCTTTTCTGCATTCGGACCCCTGTCTCGTGTCAAACAGACCCCTGTCGCTTGCGCCGAACCCACTTCTGCCCAAAATACCCAGAAGATATCGTTTTGGGTCCCGCTTCTAAAATAGCAATGTCCCTCACACTTGATAATGAAATGTCCGATCCCAGGCAACAACACCTTCTGCCCCACGGCGACATCTCCGGTCAACTCTCACCTTTACAGTATCCTAAGAGGCCCCTAGAGCGTAGTTAGATTCTCTGTTGGGGCAGAAGCAGTTTTTTTCTTTGATGGATGTTCCACCTCCCTGGGTACCTACTCAAATGCGTAGGCCTCGGGGGATTATTGACCTTCAGATGAACGGAATGCATTTCTAGCGGCATGATACAGCATTCCAAAGCAGTTCGTATATTGTGTAAAGCTGACCCGCTCCACTCGTATTGCTGGCGGAGTGCAACTGCTGTCAAAGAGGTTTTGCAACTAGAGTATGAAAGCGTAGCAAAAGAGAAAAGCAAAGTTATTCCCATTTCATGAAGCCTCTGACGTAAGCTACAGAAGGCAAATCCACAGACGGCGACTTCGTGCTTCTAAAGTTTGACAAGGCAGTCGAAAGATGAAAGTACGACTAAACAAGGCTAGCAAAGTGGTCTCGTTACGGAGACGAAGTGTTGACAACGAGAGGCTCGACGTAGTGTGTATGTACAACAAAGCTTGTATAAATTATCAAATTTGAGAATTCGTTTTGGAACGAGACGCTGTCCGCTGCTGGCGTCTACGAACTCGCTCGAGTTGGGGTTTTATCACCGAAAACGTTGTGTAGCACATTGAAGTATCAGGTTTGAGAGGTCCTCAGTCCGGCATCAACGTGTAGATGGCGAGTTGCACTCATCCCGCAGAAGGAACATCCGTGGAGCTCCTCAGTCACGACATAAAGACTCGTAACACGAGCAATGACCAAGTTCCTCCGTGAGTCCGTGCATGATAAGTTCGTGAAGTTGAAGTAATTTGATTGGTTGTCTAGGTTGAAGAGGTGTGATCTGCAGGATTTGATTGGCTATTTAGGTTGAAGTCCAACTTTAAAAGTCGAGACTTCACCAGTTACTGCTGTACTAATATTCGACAAAGCAAGACCGACGTCGTGGCCCCTTCGCGGCTCCATTGACCAAGGATCTACAAATTCCAGTTCGAAACAACAAATATCGTAACTACCTCAATTCAACTGGTTCAACTTGCCAAAATGACGATTGTTGTATTTTCTTACGCAACACAGCACTACACTAATGGCCTTTGCTTGACCACTTCACCTCTTCCTTCCGAGATGCTTCAACGCCGCGTCTTCTGGACGAGGAACCGCTACAATGAATGTTGGAGTTGAAGAGAAGGCCTTCAACTCCTCTACTCTTCCGAGCGAAGCATGCGGTAGGCCTTCTGAGAAGCACCGCCAGTCCCAGCCTTCGCACCCGCGTTCGCATTGGCATTCGCAGAGGCGCTAGCGGTGGCACTTGCTGACGCACCGCCCGCACCGGCCGTTTTCGCGTCGTTGCTCGTCACAGTGACCGACTTGCTCGAGTAGCCATTGGCGTTGCCGCCGGTGCCGACGCTGACATCAGCACCATCGTGAACAACGGTAGAAGGCGCGCCGACATGGACGGCGTCCACGCCGACAGCGGGCGCAGCGCCAACTCCAACGCTAGCAACTCCGGGAACTCCGACACCCACGCCGACACCGTTGACGCCGACACCCACGCCGTTGACGCCAACCACACCGGGTACGCCGACACCGACACTAGCGACGCCCGGGACGCCAACGCTCACACCAGGTCCACCGATGTAGCCAGGTGCCCCCACTCCGACGCTAGCAACGCCCGGAACGCCCACGCCCACGCCGACTCCGGGGGCGCCGAGCAAGCCGAACGTCTCGGCCACTTGCGTCTCGGCGTGCACGTGGTTTGAGAGAGCCACGGCGGCGATGCAGAGTGCGTAGAACTTGTTGCTGAACATTGTACTTGGTGGGTAGTTGAGGAATAGACTGGAATGGGTAAAGTTCCCGTTCTGTGGAGAAGGCGAGTAGATGAACTCGAGGGGGTAAATTGGAGAATGATCATCGTGNGTTTAGATTTTTTTTTTTAACTTGTGTGGATAGGTATTGATGGCTTTGTACGGAGGTCTCGCAGTACTCACAGTCACTACAGCAGAGCATAACACAACAGCAGTCAATTGATTTATAGGTTCTTTGCCATTTACATCTTATCACTTGTCTCGACTTCCATCAATTTCACACCATCCGATCAAGTATGGGCACCAGACGGAAGACTTACAAGTCGGAATCGGATCCTCGGAAGGCAGATGATGCTTCTTATTCGATAATATACTATATTTTGTATTGCATAACTTGAAGTTGACTCGATTGACATAGAGTGTAGGCCTTATTTTGACAGCACCATTCTTTACGTGAAAGTTGGCAATCGTTGACAGGTTTCTCCGCTGCCCTGATGATACCGTATCTTTCGAGCTCAGGCTTACTATCAACGGATTGAGCCCTTGCATCCCTTCTTTGGCTTATCGCGTGTATATGGAAGCATAGCACCAGCGCGGCGTACTGTGG
>LGSM01000440.1:0-30754 GCA_001314345.1 Phytophthora multivora
CGTCCCTGTAGAGCACCGAGAGCAAGACCCATTGTGGCATAGCCGGCGCCTGATGCGCCAGATCCAAGAGAAATTCGCGGCGATCGCAGTACCGGTAGGAGCGATTAGCCTTGACGAAAACACAGTACGGACTAAAGCACGCTCAGCCGCGACGACGTATCTGCCTTCAAAGCCTGATAAGTATGGAGTGCGGTTTTATGCCGTCGTAGGCTGGGAAAGTCTGTACGCCTACGTTGTATGGGACAACGGTTCGGGCAACAGGACGAGACCGTCTCCTGCAGAGCGCTACGTGGATGTGTTTCCGGGGCTTCGCTCCGGATTGCTCAGGACCCTGGAGCGGAATGACATTCCGATGAGTCGTAAAGATGCCAGCTCCCTCTGGGTGGCGATGTGTGGGCACCTGACTAAAACGTTTGCAGCTCCGACTGGCCATCGTCTGCTAGTTTGCGATAATTTCTACACTAGGCATAACCTTGCCAAGACCTTACTCACATTCACGGACGGCGAAATACTCTTGCTGGGTACTGTAAGAATTCCCTTACAGGGTAAGTGGAATGCGAAGGAGCTGGATGCGGCGGAAGCCCGCATGGATAAGGCTGAGAGGGGTTCCTGGGAGCTTGTTGCCGCGATTGACGTGCCTGTAGACTGGGAGAAGCTGCAAGAAAAACATAAGCGCGCTCAGAAAAAGCTTCCACAGCATCTTCAGACGTCGTACCTGCCGCCTACGACGATCGCAAAGAATGCTGGCTACATTGTGTTTCGCGATAAGAATACGGTTGTCTTCTATACAAACGATCTACTGGACACACCCTCCCAGCGTGTGTTGCCTGGAAGCTGCGCCGAGGCAATTTCGCTGTGTCGGGGGCTGGCGCCTCTTCAGCGTTGGACGCTGGATCGTGTTATGCATCGAAAGACGTTCCAGGTTCCCGCTATGATAGTGTCGTACAACCTGTTCATGAACGGGGTTGATCGAGTTGATCAACTCCGGAGCACTAACCCAATCAGGCGCAAGAAGAAAAGACTGTCGATGAGTATCTTGACATGGGCATTGGACTTGGTGCTCATCAACGCGTACTCACTATACAAAAAGATCGCTGGTCATGAGGCGAAACGCGTATCACTAAGGGTTTTCAAGCAGAGAGTGGCCGAAAAACTAACGACGGTACAGTGGTCTAGACTGGCGAAAGAACGACGACAAGAACTAGTTACCAACCAACCAATTGTTGATGTAGCTGGTGCAGACGATAGTCTGCACGCAATTACGCCAAACTCAAAGCGACACTCGACGGGAAGGCTAACGTGTTATCTCTGTAGTCTTCGCGGGTTCTCCAGGAAAGCCCTTTTTGGCTGCACAGGATGCCACCGGGGGTTTCATGTTACGTGCTTCAGCGTGTTTCACTACCGTGAAACACTGTCAGCCACCTCCCTGACGGTCCGCTCAGCACTTGATGCGGTCTGTGCCGCGGCTTCAGGGGATCCGGTCGCGCACACGCGGCTGAAGAAGAACAAAACCATTACATATCTAGATGAGCTTGAGTTACTATAGATACTAGCAGATAATGTACAATAGTACCTCGCCGTATCGTTGGGTAGTTCTATCTGCTTTTCCACACACAGCGGTACGTCGATATGTGTAGACTTGCTTAGCCGGCCATTGCGCAAGTAGAAATAGAGCTGGTGAAGAGTCCGCTTTGCGCGGCGGGGCCTTGCCCGAGTCCGGCTCCTTGCCAACATCCGGAGCCTGCTGCCGATGATCGCGCTGCGGTACTGCTGCCACTCACANTCGGCCATCGCTGTAGTTTGAAATTTGAACTGTGAAGCAGTACCGTAGAATACACCGCTCGCACCACGTGTGTAGAAGCCTATCGCTAATTGGAGGAATTTTTGTGTTTGTGAACACGGATGATTTACAGGTCCGCAGCGTGCCTGCAATAATTGACTGGTAGTCAAAGGGTTAATACTTAGTAAGTATTTCCGAAAATATTTCTGAAAAGTTGGAAGTACCCCTAATATTTGCACGGAACGAGTAAAGTTGCTATCAACCAACTTTACTTGTTCCGTGCAACTTCCAGGAGATTAAGCGCTATAATTGGTTGAAAATCCATCCGCTTAAAGGCGTCCAGATCTTTCTCTTTCTCAAAGAAAGATGACGGCTCTCATCTGTCTTGTCGTTGGTGACGTCCGAGGTGCGTTTGCTGTGAAAGCTGACCTCGGGCTGTCGGTGCTGGAATTGAAGAGGGAGGTCAAGAAAGAGAAGAAGAACTTCTTAAAGAATTTCGACGCGGGTGATCTGCAGCTCTTCCTGGCGAAGAAAGCCAACGGCGACGGCGTGTGGCTCACGGGAGAAGAAGCTGCTACTGTACGTTTCGACGATCTTGACGGCTTCAAGGCGTTGAATCCCTTGCTGTTTCTCAAGAACCCCAAGAACGTCGGAGAGAGTTTTCAACCGTGCGAGAATCAAGTTCACGTGCTGGTGAAGCTGCCAGCGGATGTTGCTTCGAGTAGTCCAAGCATTGGAATTCCCAGAACAACAACACTGAACGAGCCGGAGAAGTACGCGGAGGAATGCAGTTCGCTGGACGACTGGGATGTTGACGCGGTGCACAAGATTCCTTTGATCTGGGAATTCATGAGCAGCTTGGGTGGGTGCACCAGCACTGGGGAGTTGTTTTGGCGGCTGGAAGATAGGCAAGTCGCGTCGTTGCTTCTGGACGGCTGGTTTCCAGCTTCTTCCCCCGGGAGCATCAACGAGTTTGCAAACATGAAGAGCATCGTGATAGGCTCGCCGGGCATCGGCAAGTCGACTCTGTTGTGCGTGATGGCCTTCTATCTCGTGTTTAAGCGTAAGAAGAACGTGCTGGTGTATCGACGATTGACCGAAACTCAGGGAGAAAACTGCCTGATTTACCTGGGTTACGAAGGGGACAAGGTCGTGTCTTTCACAGTGAAGAGATGCAAAGCTGATCGCGCGGTGAACATCTATGAAGAGCTCGGAAACCGCCAGGGTTTTCCGAATGTGTGGCTGTTGTTGGATGGTTTTCGGTACGAAGATATTCCAGAAGGTGTGCGAACTTTCAGGATGCTGGCGACGTCACAGCAAGTGGATTTGAAATCTCAGGAACAAGCCGATGCGTACTGCTGTCTGTTGCCTTGTTGGTCGAAGAAGGATCTTTTGTCGATGGGGGATCTCATTTACAAGTTTACTCGTGACGATATGGAAGAACGTTTTTACTATTCCGGCGGAAGCGTGCGAGAGTTTACCTACGCTTCATGGGAACACATTTGCCGTGTCATGGACAATGCAGTCAGTGCTGTTGAGGATTACTCGAAAATACTATCCACCGCGTCCATTACGTTTACGGGTCGTTCACAAGTTGATCGGTTGCGTCGCACATTTGTCGAGAAAACGACTGACCGAAATCACTATCTCACCAGGCGGCATTGGAAACAAATGGTCGACTCCGAGTATGCGGTTTCTGGCCTGTCAGTGAGGCTTAGTGCTGAGGCTCTGCTTCGGATTTATATGTGGGCGAAAACTGCTGGACATGGATCACTGGCTGGATGCGCTTTCGAGATCTATCTGCATCGCCTGGCCAGCGAGAACAGGTTGACACTCTTCAAGTCGGAATATGATTTGCCAGAACGAATGAAGCCAGGCAAACTGCGGCATTTCAGCTTGAAACACTTGGCTTTGAGGTATCGCCGTGCATTTTGCAGCGGAAACCCAGAAGATTTCGTGAAGCCTTTGGCGGATTGGAGAGATGATGAGAGGTACACGTACTGGTATCCGGACTGCGATAACTTCCCGAATATTGACAGCATCGTGAAGCTTGCGCCGGCCCCCGGGAGGAAGAGCAGTGTCGCGTATCTTCAGTTTACCACCGCACGCGAACCTGCTATTGACGGCAAGCAATTGAAAGAGATGAACAAGATCTTTTATCCGGATCATGTGAAGAATGCTGGAGAGACTGACGCCCCGATTTATATTGCTGTCTGTCCGAATAAGGCGTCGTGCCAAAAGTTTGTCCTGGGTCCACGACCCGAAGTTCTAGCAGCGAAACTGGAGTGCCAAATATTTGTAGGCTACTACGAAGAGGCTGCCTTTGCCGTCGCTGCCGATGGTCCGACGAACTACGTGCCTATCAAAGTGCGGGAGCCTTCGCGGTACCAGAAGGGACTTAGGAAACGAAAGCTGAGCCAAACGGAGTAACTGGGCTAAGTGGACACTTTTGTTTTCGAAGCGTCCTTGTAGTGGGGTTTTAATTTACCTACTGCATTTCCAATCCAAATATCGTGAGCTTGTCGTACTGCAGTTTCTGCTTCGAACGACATGTCCTTCTCTCCGTCTTTGTAGACACCACGTAGTGTCCATCTCTAGTGTCCTCAATTGGCCATGCAAGCTTTGGCGTGTGTCGAATCAAGTCTGCATCCATAGACACCGCTGCCCCGTAACCTCCCAAAGCGGAAACTCTGCCTTGTTGCAGTGTCTTCTTTACCGAGCTCCAGTCCGTCACGAACGCCCACCTATTAGGGAGTTTTAGACTCTAGGTTTTGCACCAACTCAACACGATGGTGGACAGTTTGGCCATCACAGAGTCGACGGAGGGCATGGAGGACAAAATGACTTCATTCGCGGTCGCTTGTGCTCAATTGGGACTGAAACTCGAGTTTTTCGGGCGAAAAGTGAGCTCGGACGGCGCTTGTGTCATGAAAAACGACGTAAAAGCAAATATGGCGGTTTTACTCACGAAAGTCATCCGGTTGCTTGGTTCAGGTGTCTCTATCGACCAGAATCACTATTTACTAACAGCTAAGCGAGTGAAAGCTGTGGATCCTGTTACTGGTCAGATAACGCTGGAAATCCCTCCTCAACACGTGCTCGAGAGCTTCCGAATCGCCAAACAGCGACTAACATTAAAATTCTTCAAGGTGTTCTTCTTCTCATTCTAGATCACCCTATTCATTTCGACCACCGACATATTGAGGTCAATTTTCACAACAAACCTTTGAAAGGAGATTACCCGGGTTTTGTTGAATGAATGGAACAAAATCCGTGATTGAAATTGGTAGACTATGAGGCTTTTGCAGGGGTAAAAGCTGCTCACTTTAACTAGGGGGCAGCTGATGGCGAAGAAAACAAGCAGTCCGAAGAAGAAAGACGGGAGAGTCCAGACTCGAACACCCAAGCCCTCTGTCCAAAACTAAGGAGAAGTTGCCTTGAAAGACGTGCTTCGTGATATTGGAGAGGGCCACTTGCACGAGAAAACCCTCAAGTTCTCGGTGGTCAAGAGGTCCTCTACTTGTGTTATTAAACTATAGAGTCCTGGTATCGCTGGAGGCTTTGCCTTATCGATAGTCGATTCTGTGTGTGATCTTGTCCATTTTCGTTCTGAATTATTTCTTGCGTTTCTCTCAAAACCCTGACTGGGACTGGACCGGATAAGCTCTGATAACTCTTGATCAATACTATAGCAGCACGCCGCAAGGCCAGCGTTATTGGCTTCCACAATGTCAACGCAATATCCATTAATCCCTGTTGTATCTTGCGAGATACTCGGCTGAAGCTGATAATTTTTGTCGTTCCATGGAGGCTTAGTATCACTGTTGATAGAAGCACTGTGGCTTTCAGCTGGAGTAGAGCTCCTCGAATTAATTCATCTGCCAATTCTAGCTCCGTGGTTTGATGGTCTCGTTGGATAAATCCAGTCCACGATATTTTTTCCGGTGTCCTTCCTTCCATGAGTGGGTATTTATTGAAAGATGGACAGGCCTATTTTTCGTTTATATAGGCATTTGTTCATTTTGATTTTAGGTTTGTCATATTATCCGGGATACATCAATGGATAAAATTCGATCACATTAGAAAGACATCACTCAATATTTGTGGCACGGCCATGACAGAACTTCCGCCGCCTGCGCTGGACGCCAGCGACTCGGACGATGGCTTCCAGGACTTCCTGAGCGAAGACGAGGAAGAGCAAACGCTGCTGGACCAGGAGAGCGTGGCCTTAGAGCGTCGAATGAAGACGGTGAGGCTTAGACATCTCCTATCCAATCAATTATCCAATGTTTCTCATAATTTATATTCAACCGTTAGGTGGGCATCCGTGACGGCCTGGAGATCGGCAAAGAGGACACACTTCAACAAGGCTTCGACGAGGGTTTTGCCAGGGGAGCAGCAAGAAGTTTCCGCTTTGGGAGGCTACGAGGTGCTTTAGGGACGGCAGTGGCCTGCGGTCTCTTGGATGCAGACAGGACGACGCAAGCCAAAGCTTGCATGGCGCAATTGAGGACATTGGAGATGGACACAAGTGTCCACAGTGACGACAAGAAGGACATGTCTTGTGAGGAAGACACAGCAGTAAGACAAGCTCACAACCTGTTGAAGAGTATCGGACTGGATCTACAGTAAAGTACGCCCACCTAGATGACAGTTAACAGTCTTGCAACGTGTCTGCAGTTGGTGTCATATCCAGTCGAGGCAGAGATTTCATCCGCAGTGGCGCAGTATGAGGTCGAGTCGCTCGAATAGCAGCCGCCCCACTGCCTGCACCTGAACTGATGGTCGCTATCTCCACTTGATGCTTCCCCACCAGCGCCGTCTTCTCCAGGTACGAAGTGTCCACATCCAATGGGCCATTCCCACTCGCTTCGTCGTTCTGTTCAAGCAGAGAGTTGATGCTGGCGTTCATCATAGCATTAGGGTTTGTCTTGGGGATCCGGAAACCGCCTCGATACACAAAGTCGCCTGTTCCTGGCGGCTTGTGCACCGATTCTCCACCGCTTTTTGGACGGAGAGTGGACGCTCCAGAGCGTCCACGAACCACCGTTTTCGTGTCAATCCGGTTCCGCGTAGCAGCTGAATTCGGACGGGAGTTTGGCGACGTACTGCGTTGTTCGGGTACTGTATCTACAGACTGGGCGTTTACCAGAGCTTCTTGGGCTCGATGACGCATCGGAATCTCTTCTTCGGGGTCGTGTTCGGGGTTGTCAGTGTCCATTGGCCGATCACAGGCGATGCACGTTCCGAACTCTCCTCCTCTTCGGTTTAAAGGGTTTTTAGGCTTCCCCAAGTTGGGAAAAAGATTAGCGAGTCCGAATTCGAGAACGAAGCGCAGTTTACGCTCAAAAGCGTCTCGGAAATCCATCGACGTTCGGTTCGTCTTCACTATGGGTTGCAGTTGGTCCATTGCTGTGCGCGTTTTAGCCGTAAAAGCTGCTGCTTTGGCGATTCGGAAGCTCTCGAGCACGTGTTGAGGAGGGATTTCCAGGGTTATCTGACCAGTAACAGGATCCACAGCTTTCGCTCGCTTAGCTGTTAATAAATAGTGATTCTGGTCGATGGAGACGCCCGAACCAAGGAACCGGATGACTTTCGTGAGTAAAACCGCCATATTTGCTTTTACGTCGTTTTTCATGACACAAGCGCCGTCCGAGCTCACTTTTCGCCCGAAAAACTCGAGTTTCAGTCCCAATTGAGCACAAGCGACCGCGAATGAAGTCATTTTGTCCTCCATGCCCTCCGTCGACTCTGTGATGGCCAAACTGTCCACCATCGTGTTGAGTTGGTGCAGGAGGTTGCTGTTCTTGAGGATTTTCGTGTCCAATTCCGCCTTGACACTGACAGTTGTACTGGAAGCCGTAGCAATCGCCTCTTGTGCTTCTTCGTCGCGTTGCTCGGCTGCCGAGAAGCGTGACACACTGTCCGCTACTTCCTTGTCAAACTCGTTACGCAAAGTACTCGCTGTCTTGCGGTCGTCCTCGATCATAGTAGTGATATCTCGGATACTCTGGCGGTTCTTGGCGATATTCGACGAATTAGTCGTCACGAGCGCGTGGATCTTGGGCAGTTCAGCAGCAGTTCGAGCTAGTGCCGTCGTCGTCGTATCCGCAACTTTACTCACTTCCTGCAACTTCTGCTGGACTTCTTGAACCGCAAAGCCTAGATCCGAGACGTTGTGTTTAATTGCTGTACGTTCGACTGCTGCCTGGTTGAGATGCCCTTGTATGGCTGCTACAATCTGCTGTCGCTCCTGATAATGTTCCTGCAAGGCTCCGACTGTACTGGTGAGTTTCTTCTCCGTGAGAGCCACTCTACCGTCGATACTACCAAGTTTCGCGTCTGTAGCCCCCACCCGCTCTTCGTTGCGGATCAACTCGTCATTATGGCGCTGGACGACGATATCCAGCGCCCGGATACCCGTTTGATGCGCTGTTAGAGTCGAATTACACGCTGTAAGATCCGACGCTAATGCGGCGAACGAATTCTCCGTCGATCCTACAAAAGCGTCGTACGCTTCAATATGTCGCTGTACACTTGCTCCTGCGCTCGCTATCTGCTGGTAGATCACTTCAACCTGGTTTTTAACCTTCCCATCCTGCTCGTCGAGACGCATTGAAGCTTGTGAGCACATTCCATTGAGGTGTTCCATGTCCTTCTCCTGTTCAGCCAGCAGCTTGGCGTGCTGTTTAGTATCGTGGTCGAATCGCTCCGTTGAAGCCTTTATGGACTCTACGAACGCGTTCATCTCTCTAGAACTTTCCTCCTGCGTGACCATCTCCGTCTGCAAGTACTGCATGCTTTCCTGTAGTTTACGGGTTGTTGAGTGCATACCAGACCATATATCCTGGATCCGAGCGGCGATGGTGTCTTCGAATGTTGCTTTCCACCGGTTTTCAGCTACTTGTCGCTCCGAAAGAGTCAGGTTTACGGTCTGGGCCAGCTTTTGGTAGTTCAGTTGAAGCGTCTTAGTGGATTCAGTGATAGCTGCGAGCACTTCTTCTCGGAATTCCTGCAGGTTTTCAGACACTTGTTGCTCCATTTCAGTCCGTAACTTTGTCATTTCCAGTTGTAACATAGAATTTGCCAATTCCTGGTCGATTTTGCTCCGGAGTTGAGCAGCACGAAGCGACTCCAGCTCTTGTGCTAACGTCACGCTATCAGTGTAGATTTTGTGCGTTGGTGCTGGCAGATTGGTCGCCAACGCGTCATGATTGAGGTCTTCTACTTCTTTTTCTATTGCCTCAGGGGCTTCTTCAGCGCGTACTGAGTTCTGTGGCGTGTTGTCGTCCTCAGTATTTCGCGTTTGATCATCCTTTAGGGTCAAGCGCTGCTCGATCGCTGCTAAGCGCGAAAAAATGTTCTCGAAGCGAAGTTCCAGTGGAGACAAATCGACCGCGATGACTTTGAGAAAATCGCTCTCGTTGTCCTGCTTTCTGGCAGGTGCCGCGACTGAAGCACGCCTCGCATGTAGAATACTACCAGCCGACATCCGCCTCTTTTTAAGACGATAAGAGAGATTGTTTGTCCAACACAAGAATAGGCAGAATGCGAATTAGTAGTAAAAGTACTAACTCTGTTTGGCATTTGACACCAAATAGGGTTACTATTGGGCAGCATTATTAATTTATATCATTAATATAGTATAGCCAATATAGTAATAACAGTTCCAGCTCATACGTTTTAGCCCAGCTAATATCAGTAGTTTCGTATAATTACCCACCTCAGATCTGATAACTCCAGATCCCACTTCAAGTTCTGTCGCACAGGTACGACACCCATTCCCTTTTGGATCGACGTCATTTAACAACTTCTCCCTTCTCCAGCCCAAGCCTCCCCCCATACCGTATACAGCCATGAGCGAGCAGGTAGTGCTGGGCTACACCGCCGCCATCGTGGCCGTCTTCTTCTTCGGCACGTGCTACGTGCCAGCCAAGACCTACGCCACGTACGGTACGTCCGCCCAATCTGGAAACTTTTTAGATTCTATTCTCAGATTTCACATGGTGTGGTGTACATATCCTGAACTTTTTTGTCAACAGACGGCATTATTTTCCAATGGTTCATGGTACGTCCTGTATCCTAAAAGCCCATCCACTCCACTCCATTTCTCACATCTTTTTACCTCATTTTGTACAGTGCTCGGGGATATTAATGGTTGGTCTCGGCTGGGGCTTACTCAGCAACAACTGGTCTCAATTCTCGCAGTCCGGAATGTTCACTTTCCCCGAAGGTTTACTTGGTGGAGCACTCTTTGCCATCGCCAATTTACTCATCCCCACTGTCGTCAACACGTTGGGACTTGGAGTGGGGTTTATGCTCTGGAACGCGACCAACATCACGTTGGGCTACTGTGTTTCACGCCTCGGGCTATTCGGCGTATCCCCAACAGTTCCCACTATGCCGTGGATCAGTTTACTGGGCATCGTCTTCATGCTGGCGTCCATCGCCGTGTACGGGACGATCAAACCGACGTTGAAAGCTCCGAAAGTCAGTAAAAGAATGCGGAAAACCAAGGTGAAAACGGACCCTGAAGCGGGAAACGGGGAGCTGAAAGTCCACTGGGAGAGTATAGGCAGCAACACCAGCCTCAACAGTTCGCAAGGGGAGAGTTCGCCGCTGCTACCTCAATTTGCTGATGATGCAGAGCTGTCCAGCCTCTCGCTAGTCCGTCGTGAATCCTTACAGGAATCTCTGGTTCATCCCGAATTGCCGAATTTTGGGCCTTATATGATGCCGAACGAACTGGAAGAGCACGTGGAACTCATGGATGCAGACGCAGAGAAGACCCGGAAGGCTTTCGGTATGGCGGTTGCACTCCTTGTCGGCGCATTCCTCAGTTGCTGTTTGGTACCTTTCGTGAACTGGAAAAACCGCTGCAGTCCGTCCGATCCTGCACTCAGTAGTCCCATTGTGGAGACGTGTAACCCGCTGAACTTCGTCTTCTCGCAGTGTCTCGGTGTGTACTTGACCAGCACCATCGTGTTCCTGTTGTATTCGCTGTTCCACCGATTCGTACTTAAACGATCAATGCCGCGTAGTGTGATGCGACCAGCGTATATCTGCGGGGTTTTGTGGGGAATTGGACTCTGTGGCCAACTGTACGCGATCGGAGCGTTGGGTTTCGACCAGATCTTCCCCATCTGCTCCATTGGACCCGCGATGGTGTCCATGTTATGGTCGGCCGGTTACTTCAAGGAGATTCAAGGCAAGAAAAACCTCCAGAGTCTGGCGATTGGTACGGTTTTAGTGCTTATCGGTACGGGGCTACGCGTTATTTCCATGTAAACCGCAGGTCCATAGGAGACCGACGGAATGCAAGGTAAAAAGTTTGGCAATGACTTTCTTTTGATCCGTTGTTAGGATAATAACGTTGAGGGTCGTTACAACTTGAAAAAATGGTACGATGGATAATTTTATTTTGGTCTAACGTCAGCGGAATTCCAGGCATCACCCACATACCAACGAGCGACGATGGTCTCAAGCAGCTCCAAGTCCAGCAAAGGCAGCAACGCGAGCGAAAAGCACTCGTGGACGCTGTCTCTGAGTCGGAAATCCGTCGGTCGAGTTCACAGCCCCTTCAGCCTCCACACGCGCCTGTCCAAGGTACTGGACGATGACGAACAGGACGCGTTTGACCCGAACTCGCGGGCTATCAAGCTTTGGGACCACGTTCTGCTCTCGTGTCTCCTGGTCGAGGCGTTTCTAGTGCCTTATTTCTTAGCTTTCCAGCCTCAAGCAGTTGAAACTGTTTCACCGCTTTTCGTACTGGTTATTGTGGCGGAAGCTGTGTTTGCTGTGGATCTATTGGTTCAAGCGCGTACGGGTTACTACTCGGACGGCAACCTCATTCGAGACAAGAAGCTCACAGCCCGACGTTACGTGCATTCGATCCAGTTTGCGGTGGATATTATCGCGGTTTTACCGTACCAAGCTTACGTGGTAATTTATCCAAGCGCGGTGGCATATTTGCTGCTGTTTAAACTGCTGAGATGGACTCGACTGCCCCATTTCGTATCGAGTTTGGATGAATTTTACGCGAAACACTTTGTGTTACTCAAATTGCTCAAGGTTCTGGCGTCCACGGTGTATCTAGCGCACGTCCAAGCCTGCGTTCGCTTCAGTTTCGTCCACATTTACAGTCACGAAGGGGAGGAAACTGGACACAGCCGATCGCTGCACGAACAGTACTTGGCGTCTTTATTCTGGAGTATTGGCATCATGACTGGACTGTTCGAGGGGGAGCTACCTCATCATAGTTCCGAGTTTATGTTTACTGTTGTCGTCGCTCTTTGTGGATTTTCCATGTTTACGTCTCTGGTTGCTACGATTTTCGTGATATCCAAGTGCGAAAGCGGCCAAACAGAAGCGATGGAGGCACGGATTAACCAGCTCGTGCATATTTTATCCTTCCATCGCGTTCCAGAAGACCAGCAGACTCAAGCGATCGATTATCTAAAGGTTCGTAGAAAATATCTCACAGGATTATTTTTGGATATTTCGTTCTAACATTGTATAAAAGCGCTATTACACCGATACGGAATCCCACGACCGCGAGACAGCCAAGATCCTGTGTCCATCGATCGCCAACGACATCCAAGTGGAATTATTAAAATCCACAGTGGCCCAAATCTCCATCTTCGAAGGTTGCAACGACCAGTTTATCATCGCAATGACCAGTTTATTGGAAATGATCGCTTTACCGGCTCAAACGACTTTATTTTCCACTGGAGACGAAGGAGACGCCATGTACGTCGTCCACTCTGGTGTACTGGCCATTGTGATCAAGTCTGTGATCGTACGGGAGATCCGGAAAGGCTCCTGTTTTGGGGAACTCTCGGTCTTTGCGTCCATGCCACGTACAGCCACCGTCATTTCGACAACCTACGTGATTTTATACAAATTATCTCGGTTCCATTGCCAGCGAGTGCTGGAAGGATACCCGGAATGCGCTTCTCTAGTGGATCGCCACGTCCAGAACGTGCTAAATCAACTGAACCACAGCGAGAAAGCGAGCGAAGCGTCTGCGGGTTCCTCCGATAGAGGAAGAACCGGAATCCGACGAGCTTCAGTGGCTGCAGGTGTCGTGGCTGGTGCTTCAGCTCTTGCAAGGGTTTTATCCAAAAGCAGACGCATTAATTCGTCCTCCTCTAAGAGGATCATTGTACCGTGGTTGGGCAGGAGAAGCGCGAGCTCTGTACAACAGGAACCAGAAGAGCAGAAGGCTGAACAGTCGAATCCGTACGACCGCCACGGTCCCAAGGCGACGCTAGTGCACGGAAAGCAAGAAGATATTGGGTTGTGGAGGTTCCTGTTGCTGCGGAAATGTATTGACCATCGTTCTCACACGCGGAAACGGTGGCTTTTACTGCTACTTGGGAATTTAAGCTACTGCTGGGTCATGATTCCAGTCCAAGTGACGTTCCCATTGTGGCAAAGCCCAGGGTGGGTTATCCAATCGATTGACACCATTTCTAACGCCGGTTTACTGTTGGACATCTTCCTGAACTTCAGTTTATCCTTTATGGTCGACTCGGAACACATTATGGTCTCGAAGCGTAGCGCTCGACGATATTTGACCAGCAGCTTCCTTTTCGACTTGTTTTGTGCTCTTCCGGTGGAATATTTCTACATGGAGAAGTACGGATTAATGCGGCTGCCTCGACTGCTTCGAGTATTCCATTTACGCCACCATCTGACCGAAATCGCGTATTTTATTCCGTTCAACAGTAAAAAGCAGTTGGTTTTACTCGGAGCTTTCCTCTTCATGATGTTCCACATCGTTACCTGCGTGCACTTCGGCATTTCGTACTACGAAGGATTTAATCCAAAAGAAGAAGACGCGTGGATATCGCCCATGACACTTTGTCTCAGCAGAATCAACGCGACGTATCTGGAGAATTGCAGTGGTGACATATTTCACGAAGCCACAAATATCCGCGATCTTCAGGATATTTCGATACTGCAATACTCTCGATCTTTATATTACGCCGTCGGGGTTCTCGCCTCCCCGGGTAAAAGTGTGGAGCCAACGACCGACGTCCAGCTAATTGCAGCTGTTCTTCTCATGTTAAGTGGGTTTGTCATCACTGCAATTGTGGTGGATAATGTCCAGAAACGTTTTACGGCTTCTGCTTTCGAACAAAAGGAGTTTTTCGCCACCAGCACTCGGATTCAGCTCTTTCTCCGCCGTCAGAACGCGCCTTTACTCATTCACCAACGTGTTAAATCCTTCTTGGACTACTGGTGGTCGTCTCATCGCGGTGCAGTCATTGGGGAACTACTGGCAGATCTCCCTCGTCCGATTCGACTGGATTTACTGAAAAGTATCTGCATGCCCGTGCTTCAAACCCTAGCGTTGCTGCAAAACGTGCGGCCTGTACAGGATAAACTGGAAGAGATTTTAGTGGAAAACGCCAAGTTTATCCTCTACGGACAAGGAGAGATCGTGTATCGTCATGGAGACTCGGTAGTCGGGATGTTTTTCCTGCTTGAAGGTGAAGTTTGTATGGTGGAGAAGGGAGAATCCTCCAGAGAAGTCCCTCGAGGAGCTTTTTTCGGAACGGCAGCCTTCACGCAGCAAGACAGAGGAGAGGGGTATACGGAGCATGTGAGTGCCAATAGTGGGTGCATTCTGCTCTTGGTTTCGCGGGACCAATTACAGGCCATGGAAGCGATTTTTCCCAACCTGAAAGAGGAATTCCTCGTGCTTGAGCAACGATTACTGGGTAACAAGCTCTCGAGTATGCGCGCGCACAAATCGGCACTTACAATGATGAAATCTCCGTCCAAAATGCTGCATATTTTAATTGCGGGGGCTCGAGAATCCCTTGAAACGGTACACGACCCGGATTCGCGCTTTATCTTGGCGTGGGAGACGTGGGTGTTTGTCGTTATGACGATTCAGTGGGCTTTGGTCATGTTTCAAGCATGTTATCCGATGCACGGAGGCCACAGGGACGCAGACGCGTTGCTGGTTTTTCTGGAATTATCTTTTATCTTGGATATTCAGATCCGATTACGTCTTGGATTTTACGAATTTGGCAATAAGATCATGGATCCGGCCCGGATTAAAGGGAAATATCTGCGATCGGGTACTTTCGTACTGGATCTATTGGCTTTGCTGCCGCTTTTCGTCGTCAATTGGGCTGTTACGCGCTGGGATCTGCTCAACGTGAATAAATTATTGCGATTATTCAAAGTTCCCAGACAAATTCACGCGTTGGAGACGAGATATTTGAAGCATGCGACGGAGTTACGGTTATTCAAGCTTTTATACTACACGTTTATGCTGTCTCACTTTCTGGGCTGTATTTGGTTCAATTTTGCTTCCAGAGTGGCAATTCCGAGTTTTTTCAGTGAAGAATGGAAGAAAACCGCCTTTGGGGAGAACCACTGGCTGCCTTCGGAGCATGTGGAGCACGGCACCCACATTCTCCAGTATATGGCTTCCCTTTACTGGTCTTTCGGCCTCATGTCTGCCTCAAGCGAGCCAGAGTTCCCCAAAACGACTGCGCAATGTCTTTTCAGTGCTATCACCATGACAACCGGATTTTTCCTCTTCGCCTACGTGATTGGGAACTTTACGGATATTATCGAGCTGAAAAGCGCCGAAACGAAAGAATTCAACGCTAAAATGCGGTCGGTTCGAAAGCTTTTAGACCATTTCCAGATGCCCGAGGGGTTGCAGCAGCGTGTGAAAACGTTCCTACTGTTTAAACGCTACCACAGTATTACCCAGGAAGGTCTTTTGGTGCACTGCCTCCCTCCTTCTCTACTTACGGACATCCGACTGGTGCATTTAAAGCCCATGATTGAGAAAGTGGAGTTCTTGAGGGGCATGGAAGGCTCCATTACGAGGATGTTGGTGTCTCAATTCACCCAAGTATTAATTTCCAGAGGAGAATTCATCTGCAAGTACGGTGAAAGTGGCAGTGACATGTTCTTCGTCTTTGCTGGAGTGTTGGATGTTCTCGTTCCTTCCCGTATCGCCAATCGCAACTGCAGTACGTTCAAGTCGATCGTAAGGAATTTAATTCCTAAACCTGGCACTTTAAACCGAATTAGCCCAGCGGACGACCGTGAACAGCCCAGTAAAGGACAAGACCCACTGGCAAAAGTGAACGAAATATCCGCGGGGAGATATTTTGGCGAAAATGGGTTATTCACTCATGGGAAACGCAACGCCTACGTCCAAGCTCAGACCTCGTGTATCTTGTATCGATTATCTCGAGACTCCATGGAGCTCGTATTCGCTCGGTATCCCAAATGGAAGCACAAAGTGCTACGAATCGCAAATATCCGTCGAGAACAGGAGCGGTTAATGCAGCTTTCACATGACGAACAGCGACGTGGAATGGCTACAATTACGGGGTTAATGCTTTCCCGTGCTGATATCATGAACGAACGCGCTGAAAGGTTAAAAGAAGAGTTAAATCTCGTGCGGTTGAAGCGTAGTAACAGTGAACGCTTCACTCTCGTCAGCTTATCGCTAGCAAGAACTGTGAATCGACTCGTGCTTAAGCCGTTCCGGTTCGTGTCGGATGGGTTAATTCACGGCGTCCCAGTGCAGACCACTTTCCACTTGATTTGGCTCCGCTTCATGGTCTTCTGCTCTATGTACGTGGCCATTATGATGCCTTACCAACTCGCAGTGGACGAAATGAACCGCGTTACAGCCATTGTCACGACTGCGAACGCTGTTGGGTTACTTTGTGAAGTAGCGTTTATTCTCGATGTGTGGTTTAGCTGGCATGTGCAAGAATCTCCGACGGCTTTGGAGCTTTACGAGCAGAATTTACGCAGTGTATACAAGAAGCAACGGATGCTCTTCGACGTGATCGCTGCGATCCCTTTTTACGGTCTTTTACTCGTCTTTCGCTGTCGTCCATGGCTGAAATTACTGCGATGTGTGAAAATCGTCAATGTTATGGGTTATTTGGACGAGATCAACCGTCGCAATGTGGCGAATGAATTAACCCGTTTCAGTCACGTCTGGATGCTCTATCTTCTAGTGATCCACTGGGCAGCTTGTGGGTACCTCGCGGTGGCTAAGGAGGTGGGATTCGGAGACGAATGGGAGTCCTGGCTGCCTTCGAAAGAGTTAGAGATCTCCGACCCTCTGAATCCGTCAACATCTCAACTTTCTCGATGCTTTTTACGTGGTTTATTCTTCGCGACTACTGCTTTTGTCAAAAAGGCTCGCAACATGGCTCCAGAGACGGCTCCGTTGTACGCTTTCCAGATCACCATGTCCTTTATCGGCCTCATTACCATGTCGTTCGTGATTGGAGAGCTCGCCACTCTGTTTATCTCGTATATTAACCTGGAAGTGGATTTCCGCAAGAACCACATCGCAGTGGAGCTCTATTTGGCTCGTTTACGGGTCAGCGACCGCCTCAAGGCCCGAACGTACGCCTTTATGACGTCTTTATGGTCTTCTCACGAAGGGGTTAACTACGATGAACTCCTGGAAGAGATGCCCCGCCCGATTCGAGCTGCGTGTGCCCAGCACGCAAGTAAAGAACCGCTGGATTGGTTTGTTATGAAGGTAATAACCCCTATTTGCTGGGAGGGTGATACTGCAGTGGACGCTTTCACCCTTTCGGTAGCTGAACAACTGAGGTTCGAAGGATACCCGAGAGACGAGAACGTCGTGACGGAAGGAAGCATTGTTCGAGCCATGTACTACGTTACTAAAGGGCATTTAAATATGCAGAGTAATTCGTTACTGGATGGCGCGGTGGGGCTTCGAGCTGGGAGTTACTTCGGAGAAAGGGGGTTATTAGGGTTTACCATCAGCGCATATACCGTACGAACCGTACGAGCTTGCGACCTCTTTTCGCTCCGATCGGAGGATTTTATCCACGTTTTGCAGCAACATTCGTTCACTCGTCTGGCTTTGGAGCTCTGCGGACGAGCGTACAAGCACCTGAAGGTGAAAAAGATTGAAAAATGCTCCAAACACGACATGGAGGACCATTGGGGACGAGCTTTGCTGTATACTGTTCAAGAACTTCATAAACAACAGCAGCCAGCGACAACTGCAGGTGAAGAATCGTCCGAGAAGGAAGGACAAGATACGATGCTGAACTTGGAGCTTGCAGGAGGGTTAACCCCTTCCAGTGGACGACAAAGCACTTCCGAACGAGACGCTCATGAAGAGATTTCGAGCGAGAATTCCCCTGTCAATGAACAACTTCCAGAGAACTTGGACGCGATGTTTAAAGCTCTGAAAACCGCTGAGAATTGCTTTGAAGCGTTTGCCCCACTGCTCCACATCATGTTGGCGACGGATCCGTTGGACTGGAGTACCAGTTTCGCCCTATGAGTTAATCCAAAAGAATTAAAAGTTGGTACATGAATCGGATGTCTCTCAGTCGTTAAATAAATACGGCAAGCACGGTAATAAATCTACTTCAAGGCCATTTGGCGTTACCCATCGTCCGCACGTGTTGTGTGCGCCACATCGATCACCCCTGCATCCAATCACAGCGTCGACTTCTGCTTGGGTCCACATAGTAAAACCAAGTGAACGCAGCAGATCAGTATGTTCACATACTGAAATCAAGTGTAAAACAAAATGGTGGATAACACACCAAGTCTTTGCGCTGGTTTTAGCCGCAGCTTTTTGTTTTTGGGTCATTTCCACTTCTGCCGACTCCCCCACACCCACCAGTCAGAAAACCGATTATGTTGCGCAACTTAAGCACCATCTCGCGTCGCTCGGTGGCGCTACGCTCGTCCACGGCCCGTGCGTTCTCGTCCACGAATGACTACGACGTCGTCGTCATTGGTGGTGGCCCTGGCGGCTACGTGGCGGCCATTAAAGCCGCGCAATTGGGCATGAAGACCGCGTGCATTGAATCCCGAGGCAAATTGGGCGGAACCTGCCTGAACGTGGGCTGCATCCCGTCCAAGGCGCTTCTGCACTCCACGCACCTGCTGCACACGGCCCAGCACGACTTCAAGAGCTACGGCATCGACGCTCCGGAGGTTAAGGCCAACTTCCCGCAGATGATGAAGGCGAAGGAGAAAGCCGTGACGACGCTCACGGGCGGAATTGAGTCGCTGTTCAAGAAGAACAAGGTGACGTACATCAAGGGCTTCGGCAAGGTCTCGGCCCAGGGAGAAGTGTCGGTTGCGCTGAACGACAACAAGGGCAACGAGACGGTCAAGGCCAAGAACATCATCATTGCCACCGGATCGGAGGTCACCCCCCTCCCGCCTGTGCCTGTGGACAATGCTGCTGGGAAGGTCATTGACTCCACTGGTGCCCTGGCGCTTACCCGCGTTCCGGAGCACCTTGTGGTGGTGGGAGCTGGTGTCATTGGCCTGGAGCTCGGATCTGTCTACAAGCGCCTTGGATCGAAGGTCACGGTCGTGGAGTACCTGGACGCGGCTTGCCCCGGCATGGACAAGGGCGCGGTGAAGGAGTTCACCAAGCTCTTGAAGAAGCAGGGCCTGGACTTCAAGTTCAGCACCAAGGTGACGGCCTCGGAAGTCAACGGCGACGTCGTGAAGCTCACCACGGAGCCTTCCAAGGGCGGTGACGCCTCCTCCATTGAGTGCGACACTGTTCTGGTCGCTACGGGCCGTCGTGCCTTCACTGCCGGCCTGGGCCTGGAGCAGATGGGCATCCAGACCGACAAGCTCGGCCGCATTGAGGTGGACGACGCCTTCCGCACGCAGGTTCCCGGTATTTTCGCCATTGGCGATGTGATCAAGGGCGCGATGCTTGCCCACAAGGCCGAGGAGGAAGGTATCGCCTGTGTGGAGAACATCGCCGGCAAGCACGGCCACGTGAACTACGGCGCCATCCCCGGCGTCATCTACACGTTCCCGGAGTTCGCTTCTGTCGGTAAGACCGAGGAGGAGCTCAAGGCCGAAGGTGTGGAGTACAACGTGGGCAAGTTCCCCATGATGGCCAACTCGCGCGCCCGTACGGTGGCCGAGGCTGACGGTCTGGTGAAGGTTCTGGCCGACAAGAAGACGGACAAGCTGCTGGGCGTGCACATCATCGCCAGCAACGCCGGCGAGATGATCTCGGAGGGCGTCATCGGCATTGAGTACGGCGCTGCCAGTGAGGACCTGGCGCGCACGTGCCACGCCCACCCGACGCTGAGCGAGGCGTTCAAGGAGGCGTGTCTGGCCGCTTTCGACAAGCCCATTAACTTCTAAGCAGATGAGAGAACGACTGCCGTAGAGTGAGGTGCGGATGGAGCGGACGTTAGTTTAGTGCAGATCCAGTGCTATGCGTATGCAAAGGTTATATACGCGGCTCCTTCCATCTCTTTTTTCTTGTAGCGTTCTAAATCGTAGATTTAAAATCGACACATTTGTAATACTACATGTAGAACATCCTAAAACATGCTGGATATGTTTTTTTTGCTTATACGGTATCATACAGTATAGAAATTACCTGATACCAAAAAAAAACTGTCTATCACTTGGAAAGACACTGCAGAATGCCGGCGGACGCAGGACTCTCGCGCCAAGAGGACGTACGTCTAACGGAGGAGACGGAGCCCACAGCCAAGTACAGTACCTCTTCACGACGTAATGGTCGCTGCTGCGTGCGCTTCGGCCGTACGCGGGTGTTGTGTTCTCTGTCTGAGAACTACGGCTACTTCCCAGCCACGTGCCACATCGGCCCACACTGGGCGTGTATGCTGGTGACGTACTGTCTGGCGATTGGCCCTGCGCTCTTCTTCTTCGCGAACGACTTGTTGTATGGGCTTAAGGTGGCTCTTATCCTGTCTATCTGCCTTACGACAGCCTCCTTCACGATGGTGGCGTGCAGCGACCCTGGGGTTGTCTTCCAGGGCCTGGAAGTGTCCGACCAGCTGCAAGGAGACATCGAGACGGGCATTATCTGTGGTAAATCTTTGGTTTTATTGCTATTTTATTATTTTTGAGTTTAGGATTAATTTTTGTGTGATAATTGCAGCCCAATGTGAAGTTCGTCGGCCGTTGAACGCGTCCCATTGCTCCGACTGCGGCGTTTGTGTCAGGGAGGTGCGTGGCTACTGTTCATTTTTGCTGTTGAAAGGGATTCATCTACTGACGCTCTGTTGGGAAATGCAGTTGGATCACCATTGCCCGTGGACAGGAAAGTGCGTGGGTGAACGCACGATCAAGTGGTTCTACGTGTTCCTTACCGCTATCTCGCTGCACTGTATGCTCATCGCTGCTGTCTGCTTTGTCACATTTGCCACCCGTTAATTTCTTTTAAGTTACGCTTAGACAATTTGTGAAGCTGGATGTTATTTTATTGTTTTACGAAGGTGGATGTTGGATGTTATCTGTGTACCTTGGAAGCCAGGACCAAACACTTTCCTCAGTACCAAACGAGCAACGAACAGCGAGCATCTTCCACCTGAGCCTTCATGACACTCTCAATGGTGCGTAATATGCTGGACGAGACCAGCAGGATATGTTTTTTTGCTTATACGGTATCATACAGTATAGAAATTACCTGATACCAAAAAAAACTGTCTATCACTTGGAAAGACACCGGCGGACGTCGCCTTCGAATGCCCGTCGAGAATGTCGAGAATGTTGAAGTAATTTAAATTTCCTACCGTTGGCACTCAACTGAACCAACTTTCGCCCTACTCATTGTGGAACGCCGCCTTACAGAAAAAACCAGCTGCGCCCCTCTCTTCTAAAACAACCTGCGTGTTAAACCTTGAAAGACCCCACACAGCAGAGAGACAGGGAGCGACTGTAGGTTCAATGTAGCCGTTTGGGTGAGTCAAGAGACATTTGCATGTAGTTAGTCCTGCAAAGTTCCCAATTAAATATTTTGTTTTGTTTTTATATGACGAAACCGATTTTGGGCTACGTACGAAACTCAAATTTTATTAGAGAACTCAAAATTAAATCAGTGATGTGACATCTGTAGATAAAACCGGCGACGTTTAGGTTGTGTGGACTTAGAAATCGTTGAGGCACCGAATCAGACCACGTCATGATTGGCCATAATTTTTTATTCGACTCGCACACCAGTAAAGCTCATTAGCTCTCGACTATCGATCGCCGTCTGGTGCTGCCACAGTGAAAGAGATCGGCGCAAGCTACGCCCGGCGACCCCAGACGACAACAGCTCGACACGCGACGACACTATATCCGCATTCCACCGGAGCTGCGTTGTCACTCCACCAATACTCGAGTCGACTGATTTCGGAGATATCTTTTTAACTACCTTTCCCGGTATATTTATTGCTACGATATCTGCTAGCTCTCTACAATACGGATCAGTTTTCCTTGCGCTTTTCCTGCTCCTTTGTAATTTTGCTGTTTTTTTTTAAACATTAATTTTTGTACTATTGTTTTTACTTATTTTTATTATTATTGTTTTATTTAGCGTTCGAGGACAACGTATCCTACAGCATTGTATCGTCAAACAACCGACAGACACAATTTATACTTAGTCTATATATGGTTGCATTTGCCAATCAAAAGCCATTATTGTCTTTTAGCGAATTAGATGCAGGCCTGAGATCATTGTATCCAATGAAGTATATTAGGGCTAGGTTAACTGTCTGCCAACACTTGGTTGACGCATTTTGTCGGCAACGGCAACGAGACATTTTTTGCTCAGTACAAATTTCAACACTTTTAAGTATTTGGCAGGCATCCAATCACCTGTAGACATCTCACTTGATAAACATGATCCGGATAACACCAAGCGTGCGCAGACGACTGCGATCAGAACTTTCAAGGGCTTCCTCGCGTCCGAAAACACAACGATAGAGTTCGTGTATTCTACGCTTCAGGGTGATGAGGTTGGCTCAGCCTTTGTCAAGCTGCTGGACCGGTTCATGATGTATCTTACCTTCTCTCGAGATCGGGATGGTGAAGTCCGCAAAAAAAAAAAAACACCGTCATGAGCTACTGTCGTAACGTCAAGAACTGACTACTGAAAAAGTATCCTCGGCACCGCAACGTCATCGAGCAGCGTCTACTGAAGATAGGGAGGATCCTGGAGCGACACTACATGAAGCGACAGCCGGGCGGGGCAGTGGCCAAGATACCTGCATGCACCAAGGCGAATCTACACTCTTTGGTCGATGGTTTATACTTTGACGCCACGTCGTCCAAGGAGTACCAAGACGCGGTTCTCCTTGCATCATGCGGTATGCATTCGAACGAGCATCCGGCCTGGCGTTTATTCAGAAGTGCAACCTGTCTGTTTCTTCCGGAAACGTCCTGTTCCTTCGACTAATACGGACAAAGACATCGGAAGAACAAGGCCTCTCTCTATTTCCCGACAAGATTTCCTTCATTACGTGCCCCCTGCACGCGATCGACATGGCGATGGCAATGAAAACGCATCCGGTATCGTCAGTTCTCGACCTTGAGCATCTTGCGAGGGACAACGAGCCAGACGATTCTTCTGTGGTAGACAGCATCCCGTTGACGGAAGAGCTACGCCAATGCGAAGATGACGCCACGCCAACAGCTTCATCGTCGAAACAAAGATCAAAGCGCCCTTCGTCTGCTCCATTGAAGTTGCAGGCGTATGCCAATCGAGTTCTCAAGATCGCAAGTTCGCGTCAGGAAAAAGGCTGGTGTATCTGCCGGCCTTTTTTCCCATTCGTTTCGCCGAGGAGGAGCTCAACATGCCAACGCGAACGCGAATTTGAGCCCTCAATGGATTTTAGATCGGGGTAGTTGGAACATAACGGCGGCGAACAAGGCGTTTGCCTACGTTTTCAACACAACGAACGAAGACAGAAAGGTGTCAAAGGTACTCAGTGACTGGAATTGCGACGACAATCCAACAATACCTTTGCTAATCGAATCGATTCCACCACCACGTCAAAGATCCGCGGTCTGAGTCGGTTGCTGTTTGCCTCAAGCTTGGAACTTGGCGATAGCACCCTTACAATGGACCCGCAAGTAGCGGAGCTGCTGGTTGCCTCGTTGATCCGATACTTCCCTGATTTAAACGACCGATACCCCATTAGTCCGTACACTTCTCGGATGCGCCAGTGTTTTGTTTTTTCGCTTCAGGTGGCCACGCCAGAACTCCTGGCATGGATGTCCAATTGAGTCGGCAAGTATGTAAGACTTCGTCTTCAGAATCTGCACCGTTCACACAAGAGAGGCAGTTAGTCAACCAGCTCCCCATTGCACCAAGGGGGAATTATGAGCTTAGGTTCGTTACTTGTACAACACAACACGCGTTAGCATGGACTACCAGGACGCCGTCCAGGTGTGCCTGATGTGGCGCTGCTTCGGCCGGTCCTCGGGTCTTGGCTACGTCCAGAAGCAACACGTGTCTGTATCAGCGGATGGAGCAGCTGTGCAGGTGGTGGATCAACGAGTTCGTCTGGCACGAGCGCTCCACTTACGCCTTATGAAGCAGCAGAAACCCCCTTGTAGTCAACGGACCCCGCTTCGCTCCAAGTAGCCTTAGTTCCGACAGCTGCACCTCCCCCCACAACAGCGATGCTTCATCCACCTGCAAGCACAATCAAACACAGCCCCAACACTATCGCCGAAGCCACTGCGCACACGGGACGCCAAGCGCGGAGAGGAAGGAGTCCATACTCACGTCAACCGGCTGCTCAAGCGCATTGCCGACCCTCGCTCGGCTTAACGTCGCACTTCTCCGGCGTGGAGGAGCCCAGCGCGCAAAAGGGGACGACAATTTGACAGCGCGGTGGATCTTTGACCGTGGGGCTTGGGTATGACGAAGACCAACAAGAACTTCGCCTACATCACGAACAATGCGTGAAGACAGGAAGGTGGCACGCGTCTTGAGCGGCTGGAACGCAGATCAATCTCCGGCTGTGGTGGACATCGTTTCGCTTGATTACACGACGCGCGAACGCCTCGAAAGTCTGCTAGCCCACCTGTACAGCAATCGCACCGGGCTCAAGGAGGAACGGCTCAACATTAGTAGCAAGGTCCGCAGCACACTCACAGCTCATCTGGTCCGCTACTACCCCACGTCAAAGCGCTTGCACCCGGAGCTCCTATTGTAGCCCGCGTGGAGGAGTGAATGGCTGCGGCTGGCATCTCAACGGCAGACATGCTCGCTTGGTGTGGGGTCTTGAGTGAAGCTGCAACGGCGCCTGCTTAAGAACAAGAACCAAGCCAAGGGAATATACACTATTGTACAGGTGACGAGCACCTTTTAGCTGTCATTGACGAGCTTATCGCTTCGAATACAGCCATGGCTACATGCCTCGCTATCGTCGAGGCTGCTCTTCTCAAATCTAAAGATGTACAAGAAACAACTACAGAGGTGCAAACACAAGAGCTGTCAGAGCATGAGCCAAAGCCGAAGCACAGAAAGAAACAAATTACTAACCTGTCAAACACTTGGTATGGATGGTACACGCGGGTGCCGCACGTGTGGGAGTCCAGCGATCCTCATAAGACGTCTGAGCGCGCCACGCCATCGCCTTCATGAAGCTCTTCCTTGATGGGGCTTTGTGCTTGACACTAAATACAAGGATCAAGCCCTCGTCACCGGTCATCGCGTAGTGCGTCGCTGCTGAAGTTCTTGAAGCCGAGGGGCATTAACGCGAAGGGAGCAGGAATCGTCCTACGATCCTCGCGCCCACTCCATCGTGATGGCTTGTTGGACGAGCGCATCATGGCATCGCCCTCGGTAGCATCACCGACCCGGCACCTGTTGACACACAAGACATTCTTGCCGTCGTTGTGCATGTGCAAGTCAGCCGTCTAGCAATCAATATATATCACGTACATGCATACACACACATTACAACATACAACACAAACGCAACAGCTTCCCACTGGCAGAAATACACAAATTTAGCACATAGCATATTATCCAGCACAGCAATACAAACCACTTCTTGAACGATAGCACCGACCCGATTCGGACGGGCATCTCTGGGCCGAGGTCCAGCGCTCTATCCAGTTGAGCTACGGTGCTGGAGTGGGGTGCGGGCAGGCGTGCGAGCTGTACGGCCTGTGCAGCGCATACACTTCCTGCTTAGTCTTGAGCTGGGTTTCGCGCAGTAGCTAGAAAAAAATGAAGACTGAGAGTTGAGGCCAATCGTTGGCGACTGCTCATCCCCCTCTGCTCTGCTGGCCACAGGTTCAACGCGCGTCTATTTAGCGACAGGCCTCACTTCTTTTTCTCGCTTACTATTGACTGGTGCATTACCCAATTGGACACTATCTCTCCTCCACGCTGTGTTGGAAACGCTCCTAATAGTGGCCCCTGTCGGGATCTAGGCATCATTAATGGATTTGCGGGCTCGAGCGCACACTGCTCCGAGCACATGCATGGCCAAATTCGTAAATGCCGGTTTTCTCGGGCTACAGGTCTCTAGAGGCGATTTCCTGGCGCCTACAAGCAGCTCGTGGAAGCTGAATGGAGACCTGAAGCCACTTTGCAATAAAAATACATTTAAACCTCACTACCGTAGATCTCATTTGTTTCCGATCCGACCTGTCTATCATGACCTCCCCCAGCTGTCGGAAATTGTAGGGATGTCGGAACGGTGGGGGTATGGCAGAATACATGTACCTTACATATATCGCTATTGCTTTCCATTTTCTTCGCAAGTCGGTCTCTTTACCAAAGTACAATAAATATGCCAGCGGTACAACATCAAGACTCTCCGTTACCGGTATAGTAGCGCGTTTGTAAGCTAGCCAATTCAAATCAATCAATAAATAATTCCTTGATCATGATCCTTGATGGCGTTCTTTGTTAACGGTGCGAAGGGGACAAAGAGACGGACACCAGATAAAAGGTAATGCATGATGTATGGCATCGTCCGTGAGGAGTAGCCTCACTGCTCAATTCGCCTCCAGCTCACCACAACGCTATCTCGTTCCAGTGGCGGTGTTTTGCCTCGTGCTTACCCATTCTGTTCTTGGCGCCACAATTGATCATGATAAAGTGCATCCTTCCGTTCAGCCCGAACCAGTCACGGTCTCTTCCGAGAAAGCAGCAGTTAAGTACAAGCCCCAACTACTGGTTAGAGACACTAGCGTCTCTTTCATCACGAGGGGCCTCAAAGCAAGCAAAAAAAACGGGCGGATGCACAGAAGCACCTCTGTGGTCTCAAATGTACGGCCGGTCGACCTGGTATCCAGCCAAATGGGCCATGATATGCGTGGCATTTCCCGATAACTTCTGAGGAGGTGAAGCAGAACGCCGCCACCACTTAGCGAATATGGTCTTGTGGCTGGATAATCCCGCTCTGGGAACATTGACGCTCCTTGGGGCACCACTGTCATAACAGACTCTCGAAATGACTGTAGCGCAGCCAAGACATACAGCCAGCCCGCACCAGCTACAACTGTGGAGATGTAACGAAGGCGATGTTGAAAGCAATTCCAACAAGATCTGCGTATCGACATCAGTGATCACGAACGGTGACCATAACGACAACGATGATGGCCGCATTGTGTCCAACCGTTTGCCGCTGGTACCAATGCCTCCGGCACCGTGTAGAATAGCACTAGAACAGAGTTCACTTGTCAATTAGCCAAATAGACTTCGGCTATAGTTCCAGGGAGTTCGCCGACTCCCCTTGCGTGTCTTCAATCCCTGCAGACACACTACAAAGATATAGTTAGCAGAGTATTTGCAATCAATACCGTGACTACCACGCGCCTAAGCAGCAAGCCTTCTTCCGGGAGCGGTGGTTCGATTACCGGATCAAATTCACGGTCGGATGCGTGGCTCGCCAATGCTGATGGCACTCGTACTGCACCTCGAAACGGCGACAACGGCTTGACTGGCGATTTTTTCGCCTCAACCCCGTTGTTCACGCCGCTTCTACCACCGAAAATATCGAGCACCTCGCATGCTTCGCTGGTGCAGTGGCATAAGGACCGTCGAGATTACGAAGAAACGGATAGGGCTCGTGCGAAAGACTGTGCCAGTGATGTGATCGTCCCCGTGAAGACCACGTAATAAACTACGCATGAACGTGAAAGAAACGGACATTAGCGAGCGAGTGATCCAGTATTTCAAGACGTGTCACGACTTCATCGAGGACAATGGTTGGAGTATTTTCTTTGACGATGGCACTGGAAAAATAACTCTGTCGCATTCAGATCGCCTCATTGGAGCCCCAAGCTCTACGTGAGGATATTGGGATGACTGTTCGTTTTCAAGTGCGCAGAGCGAAAGAAGATGAAGTGGTCCTCCATGACCTGATCCTGGAAAAGCCTTGGAGCACGACAAGGTTTTCCAGCGACAACGGCGTGAAAAGCGTGAGCGCGGTGAGGATGACAACAAGAACCAACCATCATCAAGGCCGAATAAGACAGCCAAGAAACCTCTTCTGGCAGTAGCCATCACACTGTGGGCGCAGAGCAGCCTGAAAAGACGTCGGTGGACCGTCTGAAGGTGCCACCAAAGCCATGCCCGCACTGGAAACCGGAAATTCGCTGTGAACTACGTGCACAACGTGGAAACGGCACCAAGAAGGACGTCGCCGTCTCAAGCGTCTAAGCGGGTGTATTCCATCCGAGGAAAAGTCTGTAACGCTAAATGACGTCCTGGAGTTGCCTTACTGCGCTGCTACCGGTGCCGATCGCACGACTATCAGTCGGAAGCAAGTTGAAGAGCTACATCGATGTGACCCTGCTGTCACGGTGGCTCGTTTGGGCACTATGATTGTGAACATTGCTGTAACGGGGTTACACGATGGTGTGTGACACACATGGATACAAAGGATGTTGGATACATAAAGTGGTGTGNGATACTAACTGATACTCTTTGAGTAATCGTCTTCCTCTGACGCTAGAAGCTACGGAAGCCCCGCTGCAATTGCGGCAGCAAAACATGAGATCTCATGCAGCGATGTTGTACACCTTCGTGTGCTGTTGGACACGACCGCCGGTCCCGTCGCTCTACACCAGCCTGTAGAGTGTCTAGTGATTAACGATGATGAACCAGAGTTCATAATGGGCCAGGACCTGTTGAAATTTCTGGGGATTGACATCGATCGGCAACTAGAGCAGCTGGCCGAACGAACTGAGGATGCGAAGGAAGACTTCACCGATTTCAACAAAGTACAGGTTGGAGCGGACTCTGGCCGTTCCGACCCATATTTACGAGCAGCGACTGAGAAGATCGTGGCAGCACAGCGGGAGCATCAAGCACCACTCGGAGCCGTCAAAGGAGCCGACAACGCGCTGAGACTAAACAACTGTCTGTGGACCCCGAAGGCTAGCGGACCCTTGATCTGTACTACCGATTTTGTAGGTGGTGTGGCTATACACCTGCGGCGCACAAGGACATCGAGGCGGGCAAGCAATGGTGTACCATGAGAGTACGATACTGAACTGTTAGTGTCACTGTCTAAGATGAATACGCAATATTGTACTGAATTAATAAATACAAATAAGTATTTTGATCGCCTCTGTTGCGATTGCACTTCGCCGTCGCTTCGTTGGGTCCCTACCACTTGGCACGCGCCCGGGGTCACGCGCTCGGTGCGTGGCAGGTGTGTGCCTTGAAGGGGCATAAGTTGAAGTGGNCGTGTCCGTCCCATCAGATCGTGTCCGTTCCATCGGAGCATATCTATTGCATGTGATTAGAAAAATATAGGAGGGTAGTAGGAGAGAGCTAGCTAAGGAAGACAAGAACAACTAACTCAATCAAACTCGCTTTCGGATTTCATTCCTACCTCACACTCGACTACTACAAGCCTTGCCCGCAGACTCTGTATCGCCTCCCTTCTAGCACCTTATGTGATCGCACGTTATACATAGTCCACCCTGCCGAAAACGAGGTGCACGACTATGTAGCCATACCATATGAAATAATACCGCACCAATTCCCAGGACCTTAAAACAATTAGTCATAATCAACTTCAACACGTTACACCTATAACACTTGTTTTGGGCATATGGATACATGGGCAATCACTCTGAGTGTGAGTGATTCACTCACACTACTGAATTCCATAAACATGAAATGCTTCATCAGTCGTACTGACACACACAGTGTAGCTGGCCCAGGCTTGGAGGGGCAGTGTAGCGCAGCCAAGGCATACAGCCAGCCCGCATCAGTTAACTGTGGACATGTAACGAATGCGATGTTGAAAGTAATTCCAACAAGATCTGCGTATCGACATCAGTGATCACGAACGGTGACCATAACGACAACGATAATGGCCTCATTGTGCCCAACCGTTTGCCGCTGGTACCAATGCCTCCGGCACCGTGTAGAATAGCACTAGAACAGACTTCACTTACCAATTTCCAAATAGACTTCGGCTGTAGTTCCAGGGAGTTCGCCGGCTCCCCTCGCGTGTCTTCAATCCCTGCAGACATACTACAGTGCCAAAGGCTGTTTTTGATGGGAAAGAGGTCGTGTATTTGTGTTAGTTTCCTAACTGTATCGCTGGGGGCTAAAGCCCGAGAATATTAACATTGGAATCTTGAACACATGCAGGGGTCACCAGGCCCCACAAGTTACAGCGTGAATGATAATCTTGGTGGCAATCGCCAATACCGTTGCTGCTTCCGTCCTTGGCGCACAGAAAACACCCAACCTCTCATTTCCAATTTGATCGGAGAGTTTTCCACTTTGATAGGACGATTTTCCAAGTTGATCGTTAGTTTTCGCAATTTGATCGTGAAATAATGGAGTACACAATCTGTGTTTACTTCAATATAAAACAATGGCGTCGAAAATTTATTACGAAGAGTCAGTTAACCCCATTGTAGTAAGCTGACCAATTCAAATCGTATATTTATCATCCTTGATGTCATCACTGATGGCGCGTGGGTAAACCTACAAAGCCTCCTGGAAAAAGAGACTGGAACAGTAAACAGGTTCGCGCTCTCATTTCTCTATTCGACTTTATCTCCCCAACGCTATCCAACGTCATGAAGCTCGTCCCTGCTGTAGTGCTTTGCCTCGCGTTTGCTCATTCTGTTCTTGGCGCCACAATTGGTCACGACAAAGTGCAACCTTTCGCCCAGCCCGAACCGGTCACGATCTCCGAGAAA
>LGSM01000441.1:0-26470 GCA_001314345.1 Phytophthora multivora
CCAAGCCTGTTTCGGCTTCGCAGGGCACTTTCGACACTGGTATGACACCACCTTGCCGACGATTTTGACGTCATAGTAGAATCGAAGCTCCTTGGGAACACTGCTAAGCGAAATCTGGCTTGAGGAAAGAGCCATAAGGTTGGGAGGTGCTGTTGGCTCGCTAGCCAATTGGAGAATGAGGTAATAATAAAAAGATGGCTCAGCTGCGTCCAGCGCGCTCGTAGCCACACAAACCGCTCGCCTCGACCGGAGTCCTGCTGACCAACCGCAATAGGGGCTAGGTCCGAACGACCTTTAGAGATCCGGGAAAAATATTCGTCCAAACAGCTGGACAGTATGTACTGCAACTACCAAACAGGTCCAAAATTAGTATTTCATTACTGCTAGAGGCTTGCAATACAGTATTGCTACGATGTTGCAAACACTACAATACTTGCAATACATTTTTGGCCATCCCTGGAAGATACCTATGAAGTGAAGTCGATTTATCGAGGAGAAAAATTATGATTCTGACGAAAATACTTGGGAACCAGAATGCAATATGAAGCCGCAAATCGTCCAGCGTTTTCGTGAACTACGCGCTAGGCGTCGAAATTAAACTACAAGTCTGTCGACAAATCTTGATAATGGAGAATCCTCGTCGTCACCAACGGAGCCAAATAAAGATCCCTCTGATGATACTGTGACCAGTCCGATTGGGGCACACGTCAGTTTCCCATCAGTTGAAATAGACTGGATGCCTGATGCGATTTATGCCAGCGTTGGTTCAAGTTATTTAACTGGAGTGATTTCTCGGGAGTACGTGGACAAAGAAAAGAAGCAAAGTAAACGGAAGAGCTCATCGGATTGTGATTTGTTTAAACTACGTTGGACTACTACGCAGTTCCAAACGAGCCGACATGTACACGGCATACCCCGCGGATAAGTGGTGTAATTATTGCCAGATACAATGACCTCAGCGGAAGCGAGCTCCGACCTGATACCTGGGGAGTACATTGCCGGCCGTATCATGAAGAAGTTGACGGTGGTGATTTGTGGGACGCGTTTGAAGAAATTGGCGAGGATGCAGCGCGTTATGACTGCCGCGAAACAATACCAGAAGATTTCGGAGAGGTGGAACGTGTAGCTGGTATGGATTTTCAACCTCGAGCAGTGCTGAACGCCCCTGACGGCTTGTTTGGACATGATGGTGGGACGACGCCACCGCACGTAGGACCGCAGTTTGAATCCATCTTTGTGCACTGCTCCTGTTCTAGTTGTCTAGCATTTTTACCGCTGACATTTTGGAACAAAGTGGTGGACAACACACATGCGTGCACGGCTGGCCAGAAACGATCGAGTGTTACGCTGGATGAGATGATGAAGTTTTTGGGTGTGATGATCTATATGTCGCTTATAGACGAGTGAGAATATGCAAATTATTGGGGGAGCAAGTTGAGGACAGCATTTTCGACTCTCAAAGTGTGCGGCTTGATTCGATCATGACTTTGGCTCGCATCAAATTTATTTGCAAGAATCTCTCTTTTCGTGACGCGGTATCACTAGACGGCCTGAAGCGTGACCCTGCAGCGCGCATTCGGCCGCTGATGAACATGCTCAAGCTACGTGCCGCAAAGTTTGTGGTGCTATGACGGAATGGCGCTGTCGACGAGCCAAGTATTGCGTGTAGATCGCGTTTTGCTCGATATTTGATTGTTTTCAACGCAACTAAGCTTACCAGTAAATACCACTTCAAGATCTACATGTGTTGTTGTTCAGAGTCATGGCTCATGGCTCATGGCTAATTTTCTTCTGCATTGTGCTAGCGACATACACGAGAGACATGCTGGTGTGATTTCAGTGGGGGACTCAAATGCACTGGCATCAACTACTGCGGTAGCTGCAGAGGTCCGCAAGTGTGTTGCGGATGCCACGCGACCTATTCATCGCTCAGACAACTATTACACTTCGGTTCAATTGCTGGAAATGCTGCTTGCGTTAGGGCTTTACGGTCGTGGGACAATTCGAGCGAACAGAAAGCTTTACCCCCGTTGTGGCATGATATCAAAGAAGGATAGTTTGCATCGGGCATAATGAAACAAGCGGTGAGCATCACTAACAAGATTGTCGCGGCGTCATGGGCCGATGGCTCCGTAGTGAATATTACCCCCAACGCTGACGCATCTACTACAACTATTGTACACCACAAAGTCGGGCAAGTGAAGCGTCCAGTCTCAGCTCCCACATGCGTCACCGAATACAACCAAGCGATGGAAGGGGTTGACCGAATTGACCAACTGCGGGAACGATTCTCTATAGCTGACGGACTAATTTTGAAAATGGAACAAGAAACAGGCCCTCGCCTATATCGATCTGGCACGTTGCAATGCATTTATCACATGCAAGATGGGTGGATGCAAAAGCAACGTGGACCCACACACAGAGTTCATGATTGAACTGATGAGAGAATTATTGTCTGGTGGATGGCCGAACTCGATAATGGGCTCTGGTGTGATGTACGCGAATCCGACCGAACCGGACCTAGATATTCGTCGAACCCCATCTAGAAGTATACCGATCCAGAATGATGGTCAAACCAAGCAAACAGATCCCATCGTGTGCCTTCCAGCCCATTCCCATGTGCAATTCCTTGACTCAAAGGCCAAGCGCGGATGCGTCATATGCCGCTTTGAAGGACGATACCCGACTTTCCACTTGAAGAAAGTGAAATCAAGATCTGTTGGGACGCAAAAAAGTCCTCCTTCAAAATACGTTTATCATAGGGAGGAGTTTAATGAAGCGTTTCAGACGTATTGCGACTAAACGTTTCAGGTAAGCTGGTCACTGCAAACGTATTTACAAGCTGGTACTCACGTTGGTGGTGTTGTATTACAACCAGACCTTCGTGAAACGAACCTCAACGAGCTGCGCCACAAGAAACAAGACTACTGCGCGAGCTCATGCAGCAAAAGGGGAGGAAGTCGATGCCAAAGATCTACTGCAGGACACAGCTTTCCCCTACTACCGTGTATCCTATGAATGCACACACTCTGGTAAACATCGCAGCCGCGGGAATGGCAAGCGCCCAAGGCTAAACGTTCGATCTACCGGGTGTAAAGCAAAGGTAAACTATGTAACTCTTTTGTGTAAATCTATTTTTTTTCCTTGACATTAACAATTGTATCTTAAGATGAACGTAGTGCTGAAACAGAACTGGGCTACATACTTCCTGACCGTCACCGTTCACGACACTGAGCACAACCATCGTGGCGGAAAAGAAGCTTACAAGCGCCTACCAAGCAATTGCCTGAGGCTTCCGGTGGCAGAGTTATCTACTGTTGATATGCTTGGCAAGGCTGGCTTGTCTCGAATTTTTTTGTTAGGTATGTTTGGGATCACACGGATTCGGAACTCAACATGGTGGACTTGCACAACCTACTGGCGAGGCTTAAAACGCGAACAAGACGGCAAAACCACGGTATCTGACCGACTCGATGAAACTCTAAATCGTTTCTGCGAGAACGACCAGTTTGCAGTCGCTCATATCGATGTTGACAAGCAAGGACCGAAGGTAAATGCATGACAACCGACCTGTGTTATGAGTATTACTTTCTAACGTTTACCTTTAAAGAATGTTGCTCGTTGCATTACACCGCAGACCTATCATATGCGATCGCTATTTTCTGCATTCCCGGAAACACTACTTATGGACGCAACACACGACACAAACGCATCGCGATACAAACTCTCCTCCTTCATGGTGCATGACTCGCTCGGCCGAGGTCAACACGTGCAGGTACTTGTACAGCAATCCATACAATTTTACTGTGGAGATTGTATATTGTGTTGTAGTTAATTGTGGCAGATTGTCTAACTCGTACTATATATTGTATTCACTAGCATGCATGGATTACCGACGAGCGAACGGACACTCTTCGCCAAGCTGTTCGGCAATTCAAGCATTGCAATCCGTCATGGCCAGACGTTCGATGCATCATTGTGGACAAGACTTCACGGAGATTGGAGTTTTCGCTGAGGAAATGCCTCAAGCTCGTGTCCTATTGTGTCAATTTCATGCTATCAAGTACACCCAAGAGCGCATTTCGAAGACAGAGTACGGGCTTGATGCCGTGCAGAGGGCTTGTTTGAAACCGATTCTGAGAGCTACTTGTTCGACTCTGTCGACATTCCATCCGAGCCAAACGTGTTGTGGTTTCGCTATCTTCTCAAGGTACTCCTTGGTTAATACAGATACACATTTCGTTTTTGATACAACTACAGTTTAATCTATCTTGTAAATTTGTTAGTTGCGAATTTCCTTGAGTAAAGACTTATCGTATTTTAAATTCCTGTATGCGTTCTACAAAACTCTATTTCTACAGATTCTTAGGTCCCACTCAAGACTGTACCCACCTTAGGAAAAGAGAGACCAACTGATTAGCACCGGGCGGAGAGCTTACTTTCCAATTTGCAAGCTAGGAAATTGTGCCCTTAGCTCTAAGTTCGTGCGGAAAAAGTATCCCATACAGTTGAGGGTTTACCTACCACATTTTTACCCAAGGAAACACTATACCGAGAGAAGCTCCCCTACCAACGGGTGTGGCTTTCGATCCCTAAGCTTGCAAAATACTCGTTCGGTACTGCTTTGTTAATGACGAGCCGTTATCTACGCCTTTTCTAATCATGAACACCTGAAACAACAGCATCATATCATTTAGAATATGTTCTGCAATACAACTCAGCACGCATACCGCCTGGGCCCAAACGACCCTTTTAAGCCAAGGTATTTGGGTTTGGCCTTGTATCGCGTTTTGCGAAGTTTTAGCATTATCTAGACTTGGTTCGCACTAAAGTGGCAGAGCAATTGCCCTTCTACTGTGTTAGTTTGAAACCTGATCTGGATATAGACGATTTATCAAGTCTGCGTTCGATTTTTGCTAATGCTTTCTGACGATTCTTTTCGGAGTTAGCCTGCTATCGTCTTGAGGTAACATACCATAGGGTGTGTGCTGTTGTTGTCCTGACTAGTTGATTCTTATTCGTTTCTCGTCGTTGCCATCGGTCCTTACTACAGTACATGTATTCTAACTGTTTTCAGTATTCTGCTGTGATTGTGTGTTTGGGGTAGAGCACACAAAATAACATTGAAAATTACGCGCGTGTAGCTGTGAAAGAGCTGCATCTGTACCAGCCATCGGAATAGTTTAGGGTGGTACAGTACAGAGGTCTTGTTACTTTGTGGTAGTTGTACATTGTACACAAGGAAGTTGTGGCATATTGTGGCAATACCCACAACACTCCACAACAAGTTAGGCAAATCCTTAAGATAGGTTGTGTCAATATTCTCTGCCAAACTAAAACTAAATGTGTACAGAAACGATGAGAATTTAGTTTTACTCACGGCCTGTGGTGATGCCCTAATCTTAAATAGATGTGTTAAAACTTAAATTCTGTGCCGAAGTATAAATATATGGGACCTCAAGTCGTTCTCGGATTTCGTAGCTTTCATGAGACACTCGTGTATCAAACGCGTCTTCGAACCAGCGAGGCTCATCTCACCCACCACCCCCAGCACTTCTTCATCGTCCACTCTCCTCTCCGAAGCGTACCGCTCGAAGATCCGGGGATCCACCTTGTGGTTGTGTGTGTACACCGAACGAGTAACCTTGACGCGGAACCGCTTAGCACGTTAGTCATGCATCAGCATCGCAGCAATTCCAGCAGAGCAGTTGGTACTGCGAATGACATGGCCTGTGCACTTCCCTTTGCCCCTCTTCCGATCGTCCTGTGCGTGGGTACACTCGACTTCTTCTAGTAAGGTCCTGCATCTTCCGGAACCAGATCAGTCGCTGACCACTTGGCTCTCTCTGGGATTTTGTTGTTGCGCGTAGTCGCAGGCGTGGAAGACCGCACTCGATACTTTTGGTTTGTGGATCGTAGATACTCGGCCATGTACGCGTCGAAGGATTCCCAATCGTCGAACCATACTCGGTCGAAGTCCGGCGAAACGTCCCCAGATAGAGGCAGCTCACTTCCTGACGAGTCACTGCCCATGCTCTACAGAAGTAATTAGTATCGCTTAGATACAGATATGGAGGGATGCCGATGGGGAGGCGTACGTACGGTGAACAGGGGCGAAGGGCACGGTGTCGGGTGGCAGTGTGCACGACTGGCGGCACGGAGTGGTTCTGTGTGTGCGCGGGGAGGGGGGATCTCGAAATGAAACGCGTGGCTGGAAGGATTTCATGATGTTTTTGAAATAATGAGTGAAGAGAAATTCAAAAATTACCAGCGTAAATTACATTTACCATCTCTCCTTGTTTGTACCACGAGTCATAGCCATACGTATATGCAAAACTAAATTAGGGAATTTACTGAGGAGCGTTTTTTATCAGTATAAATTTCAGCACCCCATTGTGTGACTTTATCCACTTCCAAAATGAATTGCCATCCCGAAAACAATAAATTATCGTGTAAAAATGAGCTGAGGCATGATTGGCTAAAATCACAACAATTAACATTTGCCATTGTGGAATCCACACCAGATACAAAGAGAAGAGGGAGCAATAAGTGAAGATCTACCCCCGCACCCTCACCCCCTCGACATGAGCGCTCAGTCTACGTTCTCACAGACGCCCGCTTACAAGGCTTCTGTATCTAGCCCAAAAGATGTTGCAGCCGAAGAAGCGATCGTCTACGAAGGTAAAAAAACCATAAATCCCCTGCGATGTTATACAACTGAGCGATCTTTTCCCCTCAACACTGTCTGACCGGTTGCTTGTATGCAGAACTGAAGCGGAGCATCACTCTGCTTGAGACTGTGGTCAAAACCAATGCCAAGGAGAAGATCCCACGCATCCTTCGCACCACTAGCAAGTTGCGCAAGACATTGTCGGCGACGCAATTGCGTCAAGCCGTGGAGCAGCTGCTGCCCCCACAGAATGCGTCCAAGCCCGTGCTACTGGCGTTGCTGTCAACAATTGAAGCCAAGGCCGAGGCTGCTTCCAGTGATGCCCGTGCTGCTGCCACCAAGGACCAAGATGTGGAGATGACGGAATCGTTGCCGGAGGTCGAAGTTACTGATTCCCCCGCTGTTGCTGTACTTCCTGTTGTGGACCTCATTGAAGTGGAGGTCTACTTGTTCCTGTACGTGCTGGCGGCTTTGATGAAATACAAGCTAGCTCAGGAAGCACTGGACACGGTGGACAAGGTGGTGGCTCGTTGCCAGCAGTTCAACCGCCGGACGATGGACCTGTTTCAGGCTAAGGTGTTGACGTACTACTCCAACATCCACGAGCAGTTTGGTCATGACCTACCTGCTATTCGCAACACGCTACTGAATGCACACCGCACAGCTTGCTTGCGCTACGACGAGGCCGGACAGGCTACGCTGATTAATCTGCTCCTGCGTAATTACCTGAAGGAGAATCTGTACGAACAGGCGTACAAATTCGTAAGCAAGACGACGTTCCCCGAGTCAGTATCGAACAATCAGTTCGTGCGCTATTTGTACTATGTGGGCAAGATCCAAGCCGTGCAGCTCGAGTACACGGAGTCGTACACGAAGCTGATGCAGTCCATCCGCAAGGCCCCGGCGAACACGGCGTTTGGTTTCCGACGCACGGTGTACAAGCTCGCTGTTATTGTACAGCTGCTCATGGGCGAGGTGCCCGAACGTAATGTGTTCAACCAGGATGAGCTCCGCAAGGCACTGGCGCCGTACCTGCAACTCACGAACGTAAGTTTACTGGATGGCATGAATACGTAGTTGCCACGAAACCTGACTAACAATTGCCTCGCCTTCGATTATGTAGGCTGTTCGCGTGGGTAACTTGGAGGAGTTCAACGTGGTTTTGGCACAGCATGGAGCGGTCTTCAAGGCTGACAACACTTACACGTTGATTCTCCGGTAAGCAGAACAAACCGCGGTTAGTGATGGCTTGGAAGTTCTCTGCTAACTGGTGTGGATTTTGTGTCTAGCTTGCGCCACAACGTTATCAAGACGGGCCTGCGCAAGATCAGTTCGTCCTACTCGCGAATCCTGTTCACGGATATTTGCGAAAAGCTCGCTCTGGAGAATGCGCAGAATGCGGAGTTTGTGTGCGCCAAGGCAATTCGCGACGGTGTGATCGACGCCGTGATCGACCACGAGAACGGCTGGCTGCAGCTGAAGGAGACGGTGAATGTGTACACCACAAACGACCCGCAGACGGCTTTCCAGAGGCGTATTACTTTCTGCCTAGATGTGCACAACGAAGCTGTCAAGGCGATGCGATACCCGCCGGATGCCTACAAGAAGGATCTTGAGAGTGCCGAGGAGCGCCTCGAACGTGAAAAGCAAGAAGAGGAGCTCGCCAAGGAAATTGAAGACGAGATGGACGAAGGATTGTAGTTGGGGAAGATGCTAGCTTCATGTGAGCACGCAACTACCTGAAGCACAGTACTACATGTAGATACACTACTGGTACTGCTCTGCGCTCTTTCAGCAACTGATTTGCGATCCATAACAAGAAACATCGTATAGCTTCATACAAACACTGACTGGAAGAGCAGCAGCGACGATATTAATGGCATTTAATTCTCGCGAACTTAAGTCAGATGGGTGAGCTGTCTCGTGCGAGCAAGCGAGTGCGCGAGTGTATTTCCTTCACATGGGTCATGTTACAGTTCTGTCACCCGGCTCCTGCTGCTTGTTCCTCGGTCGTACTCTCCCCCTGTCTACTTCTTCTGAGCCCAGAGCGGAGCCTGGTAGCGATCCGAGTGGTATGGGGACTGGCCGGCCACCCAGCCAGGCACGTTCTTCATGATCTGGCGCTCCTTCTCCAAAATGTGCTTCTCCTGTTCCAGATACTCAACGTCCGCCTCCGCCTGCAGGAAAGGCAGCAGCGCAATGCGGTTCTCGCGCTCCTCCTTAGCCACTTCGCGGTGGTGCTTGTTGTGCTGGCCCACGAGGTAGTAGCCCACGGACGTGACGAGGAACGTGCCGAGGAAGAGCGACCATCCCGGTGGTCCACGTGTGGCTGGACCGTTCTTGATGAACTTGACGGGCTTGAAGCCGCCCGGGGGCGGCATCTCCTGGTTGGGCGCGTGGAAGTTGGGCGTAGCCATGGCTGTCGGCGGTCAGTCAGTCACTCGGGTCAACGGGACGCACTTCCTGTAGCTTGTCGACAGCTTCGCTTCTCGGCCTCAAGTTGTGTGGGGCGTAGGGGGACAGCGCGACCTGCCAAAATACATGTAAGCATTATATTTGACAGTTGTAAATGGTGTCTACCACGCGAGTTTTTGACTGGTATTGGGGTTGCTAGGGGTGCGGTAGGTGGCATACAAAGTGTAAGTCAAGGTGGAATATTGCAGGCGGAATAGGTTGTTCACCACCAACTAACTCGGTCCTGATCAAACGCAGCGCTACCCAAGTTCTCTCCGCCTGGACCTGCGCGCCATGGCCAGCAGCATTTGCCCCACGTGCTCGTGCACGGAGATCGACGTCGTGGATGTGAGCGGCGAGGCGGTGTGCGTGAGCTGCGGCACGATTCTAGAGGAGAACAACATTGTGTCGTCTATCGAGTTCCAGGAATCGGGCGGCGGCGCTCACTCGGTAGTGGGACAGTTCGTGTCGGCCACAGCCTCTAAGGCCTATGGCAACATTGGCACCAGTGGACGCAATTATGGAATCGAGTCACGCGCGAATACGCTGGCAAATGGCAAGAAGAAGATTCGCCAGATCGCGGGAATGCTGCGTCTGGGCGACCACTACGTGGACTCGGCCTTCCGCCTCTTTGCGCTGGCACTGCAACGCAACTTCACGCACGGCCGCAAGACGCAGACGGTCATCGCTGCCTGCCTCTACATTGTCTGCAGGAGAGAACGCTCGCCTCACCTACTTATCGACTTCTCGGACAAGCTACAAATTAATGTCTACGTGCTGGGAGGTGTCTTCCTCAAGTTCTGCAAGCTGTTACAGATCCACCTGCCGCTGATCGACCCGTCGCTTTATATTCACCGCTTCGCCTCGCAGCTCAATTTCGCTGGCAAGACGCACAGCATCGCCACTACGGCATTGCGTCTCGTGGCTACCATGAAGCGTGACTGGATCGAGACCGGGCGCCGTCCGTCAGGTATTTGCGGTGCGGCACTGCTCATTGCAGCGCGCTCACAGTCCGTCATGTGCAGTCTGCACGACGTCATGGACGTCGTCAACATCGGAGAGCGAACGCTAAAACAGCGTTTGTACGAGTTTTCTCTCACCCCAACAGCGCAGTTGACCTACGACCAAGTTGGCAAGCTGGAGATGTCACGTGTCGAGTGCGACCCGCCCAGTTTTCAGCGCCACCGTGAGAAGGAGGTAATGGAGATGCTGTTACTGGAGTCGGAAAAACTGCCGTTAGAACAGAATGGACGAAAGCGATTGACAAGAGGGAAGGGAGACTCCGACAATGACAGCGATGAAGATGACGAAAGTGACGGTGCTTTGGCCAAAGGTATGCTGAACAAGAAAGCGCAGCGCATGAAGGATGAAGAGATGTCACGCTTCTTGAGCGGCGATACCTTCTACAAAAAGAAACAGGCGGAGGCGCTTCTTGGCAGCAATGGTGCTATTGTAGGTACTAAAGGTGGTGCAGTGGCCGAAAATCGAGACGATGGAGAGGACGAAGACGAAGAGATTGACTATGGATTCGACAACGCCAACGATCAAATTGTGAACCGTGCAAGCCGTTTGGCCGCGCAAGAAGTTCTGCTCCGTGTACGAAAGAAATCGGCTCGATACATTATGCGCAAGCGTGAGGAGGCGAATTTTTACAAGACAATCGAACGAGATCTTACGATGGCGCTCGAGGAGGATGCGTCGTCGAAAGTTAGCCGAGTTGGAGAAAAAGAGAAGCTGGATGATGATAATGGAGAAACAGAGCACAGCACTAGCCCCACTACGTCAGCAGACGATGAAGCAGATGCTTCAATAACAAGGAGACGGCGATCCCGGGATTTTGCTGATAGTAGTAATGGCATCGAGAAAAGGAGGAGATCAAGGTCAATTGGTGAAATTTATGAGCAGGAGGAAGATGTGGAAGACCCAGAAGACGAGGACAAAGTGGCTGAGAAGGAGGACAACACTGTAAAAGAGCCTGCTCAGGAGGAAGCTGTGGATACTTTCTCAGATTTGGATGACGATGAAATCAACTCATTATTGTTGACACGAGAGGAGGCCGAGAAGAAGAAATTGCTGTGGGAGAAAATGAACAAGGACTTCATTCAAGAACAGGTACTTCTATTCAAAACGAGCTTGTACCTGTGGGCCGTCTAACTGTGTTTGATCTTGTGTCACAGGAGCAAAAGCGTTTACTTGGACTGTCAGCACCTGATGCACCGAAGAAGAAAAGAAGAAAGAAAACCCCTGATGTGAACGCGCCACCACCAGACACAGCGCAACACGCAATCTATGTACGCCACGCAGACATGGAGAACCCTCTATACTACTACCCATAAGCACTTCTGACGTCAAACTTCACTTTTCCGTTGAACAGAAATTAAAGAGTCGAAGAATCAACTATGAAGTCATCGACGAACTCTTTGGCGAGGCGGCAAGCAACGGTTTCTAGGGCTTCAGCAACGCTTGGATTCGCAAATTGGCATGATGACCACGGCGTTGTGATGAGATTGTTGAAAGGTTTGGCATCGGCTGCTTTTCAATAATGTGATGCTCAAGGAACTTTGTGGTTGCCCACAAACAGTAAATGCGATTCCCGCCTTAGTTGATGCCTGCGTTCTTCGTTTCGGCGTGAATAGACTGCTAAATCACTTCCCAGTAGTGTAGTTCATGAGGTTTATTACTTGGAAAAAAATACTTAAGTCTAGCAATGTGCCGAAGCACGTATGTACAATATCTCATTAGCCACCAGGCTCAACCAAAACTCACTGAGATCGGGTCGTTCAGCACAGCAGCGCCTCAAGATCTTCGAGTGGCAAATGAGCAACTTCGCCGAACTCTTTGGCACTGTACTTTGTCGCGACGGCTGTCAACTCGCTTGGCTCAGTCAAAATTGACCAGATATCCCGTGCACACGGGACAATCGCCTCCACCGTGTACCCTGTGAGCTCTGCAAGGCGAGAGTTCCATACAAGACCCGGTGCCTGATTCTCAACGTAGCAGTAGGCTGCGAGCAAGCATGCACAAGCAATGACCGATGGCTCGTAGGTGGCTCCAAACGTGAAGTCGAGTAGCGAAAACTCTGCAAAGTAGCAGGCGAGCTGGCTGATGAGCTCGTCCTCCTCCTCGAAATGCTCCAGGTAGTAGCCCAGGAAACTGCTAACGCTAGGCACAGCCAAATTAAACTTGAAAACGTTGAGTAGGTCCCTCTCACAGTCCACTAAGTCGGCCTTTGTGTATGATCTCTCGCAGATGTACAGTAGATCGTCCATATCGCACGGGTAGATCTCCTCAAACTTAGAAGCAATCAACAGTGCGGCGACTCCCACAAGCTGTAACTTCTGCGACTTCACGGGCGCTTGTGCCATGTACCTGTCAATGTAGTTGACAGTGAGGAAAAGTGTCTGTGCTTCGAGCTCGAAACGCTGGTGTACTTCAACAAGCCAATCGACGAGAACTGCGCGCATCTTCGGGCGAATGCTTAGCTGCTTGGAAAATATGTCTTCTGTAACGTGATATCGGTGTTCTCGTGCTCGAAGGTTTTCGTAGATGGAACACGCGTACTCGTCCACAGTGCCTGGAGAGTAAACCCCTGGTGTTACAGCGCATGCTTGGTCTAAAATCTGGGAGGATAGCACCAAGAAACTTGTCTGCTGACCAAACATGTCTTCATCTGCGGGATGCACATGGTCCACGAGCTCCTCAACAATGACCTCTTCCTCGACAACATCGACGACCTCAGACACCTCCTTCATTTCCACTCCCTCTTCCACCTCTTCCTCAGCTGGTTCCTCTCCAGACACTTCGTTTTGTAATTCCACACCCTCCAACAGTTTTTCATCCGAGAAATCGATCGAGGCCGTTGATGAATGCTTTGTCTCAAGTACTTCCTGCACAGTAGATACCCCCGGCAGCTTTTCGTTGTTCAGATCACTCCCAAGGAGAGTGTCCTCGTTGTCTTCGACCTCACTTTCTAGTTCCGGTTCCGTTTCGCTCCAACGGGGGTCGACCTTGGTTTCAAGAACCTCAAAGGCTGGATCAGACAAACTAGGCGGTGCACAGAGACCGCCAAACTCGTCGTCTGCGATAAACAGGTCCTGCGGTTCCTCCTCGTCGTCAAAGGTGCTGTAGTTGTCGCGAAGATCCACTTCGTCGTCCTCCGGTTCCGTCTCCACCAGCTCGGACGAAGTTGAAAGAGACTTTGGTCGGGTCTTTTTCGCCGAAGACGAAGTTGAATCGGCTGGGGACGCACCCACGCTGGCACAGGTGTCCTCTTGTTCTTCCGGCAGTTTGAAGAATACCTCCTTCTCGGATGGCTGAGTTATAGTCGCTATCTTTTTGATACCCACGACTGTCCACTTGGGGGGAAGCTTTGCGTCGCTCACTCGGCGATCGCTTCGTACCAGCAGCTCGTGCAGCTCGTCGTCTTCCTCGTCCACGGTGCTGTAGCCTCCCAGTGAATCGTAAAACTCGCGCTGCTTTTGCTCTAGCTGCGCCTCGATCTCAAGTGCGAGCTCCATGGGGAGCTGCGGCACAGCGACAACCGCTTTCGCGACTGCTAATGTAGTCGGCGCTGCCGCCGCACACTTCTCATAGCTAGTACCGACGGCGACACATTCTGAACTTGCGTCCTGCAGGAGGCAGGGAGCGTCCTGTCGACGCCCACTTGGCTCACTTTTGAAAAAACTAGCGCTATCATTTGCGCTGGCGACATCTGTAAGTGCCTCGGCAGTGCGCGCCCAGGCGAGACCTCCCGCGCCCAGAGGGACAGCCACCTCCGGCCTCTTCTCGTTAGTAGTACCGTTGTTGCTGTTATCGCTGGAATCTGGTCGCTCCTCGTCGTCTGTGCGCTCTCCAACCACCGTCGGGGAGAGCAGCGTATGCCGCTGCTTACGCTGTGCTCGACGAGCCTCCCGCGCTGCCCGGCGAGCCGCCTTCCGTTGCTGTTTGGCCTGCTTCTTTTCGATCCGTTGCTGTACGCGGCGCTCGTGACCCTCGCCGTCGAACGCGCTCCGGAGCAAATGCCATTGGGACTGGACAAGTGCCGAGATCTCGGTGAACACCATGAGTGTTATGGGGCTCCTATCGGGAAATGCGCGATATGAAGGCGCTGCTAGCGCGTGGGAAGTTTCGCTACGTTGCTCTCTTTTATCTTAGTCCGCTACGGAGGTTGCAAGCTCCTGAGTTTGGCGTCGACGCTGCAGATTCCAGGCAAATGCTGCAGTGCGGGCCCCGACTCGAGGGAAGGATCATCTCCAGCGGGCAAAAGCACTCAGGCTCAGTATGGCGACTTTTTTTTGAAGTCGTAGTACGGATACTTTTCACTAACTTTACCATCAATATAATATGTAAAGGTCAAAAAGGATACAATAATGAACTTGATTAGGTCAAATTAACAAGGGTATGCAGTTGTACAATGTGTAAAGTATCCGAGTGGCAAGATCCTCTGCGAGCGAACCCATTTATGGGGGCACGTTATGCCATATGGCTCCGACGAGCCCACGCCGGGAGGCCTGGGACAGATAAATTGCGAGCCATGTGGGCGAGCTTCATGCTGGCAGTACAGATACCGACGCCACATACAATATGTTAGCGGCGCTGGTCTAGCGCTAATCCACAGTATTGCAGCCTTCGCGTAGAATCTCCAACATGTCACCCGCACATCTGTGTCCCTGTTGTTCCGAACGCCCTTTCGCCCCAGGAGGTCTCAGCAACATTGCTCGCCTATTCCTGGCTGCTAAATTGATCCAGACTCCCATATTTTAGGCAAAAATGATTAGAAAATGGGCTAATGGACTCCATTACGGAGGAGCATTTTGCATCGTCTGTGCCCATTTGGAGCCTTCGAGGAACGTGCGTAGACTGACTATCGAGCAAGTCATTTTTCAAGGGTCACTGTCTTTTCTTTTCAAGAAGTCAAGAAGAGAAACAAAAAACAGCTTTGTGCTGAAGACAATATGGAACGAAAAGAGCGGTTTCTTTAGGGCCGTCGCCGGGCTAAAAAAACCGCTGCTACATGTACGATGGACGCGCAGGTGCTTCCACCTGACAGCACGACCAAGTTGCTGCGCGTGTTCTGCCTCTTGCGGCAGCATGACCGCAAGACCCGCATTGCGAGGAGGACGGCTGAGCTAAACTCGTGGAAAGCTTTGTCCCAACCAGCAGCGCTGTCGCAGCGTGTGGACGACACCATTGAGCTGCAGCAAGCTTCACCGACAGAGACAACTCGGGACAGGGTAGACCTGGTGGATGAGCTGAACCTGCTCGCCGTCAGCGAGGAACCAGACAGTCCAGCGGTGGCACAGTCGCCGCGACGTGTAAGCTTGTCAAAGATGGGGGCAGGCCCCCCGTCGGGATGCAGCCGTAGTGCGGCAGCAGTCGCGGTGCCCACCATGCACGAGCTGCGCAACGAGATCAAGGAACTTCAAAAGGGGGTTATCACGAGCAGCAGCGATACGTCCGGGGTCATTAGCCCAGCGGACTTGAGCTCGTGTATGCGCAGCTTAAACCGAGTGCCATCGAAGGTACACGCCGACAAACAATTGCTATTTAGACACCATTGACTAGGACTGTGTGCAGGGCGAGGTGCAGTGGATGATCTGGGAGGTGGATGACGACCTGGACGGCAACGTGAGCTGGGAGGAGTTCAAGGGCTGCTACGTGCGCACGTTGCTAGACTCGCACGGGCTCGAGCTCAATCAATTATATTACCTCATTCAGTTCCTGCTCTGTGACACAGACAGCAGTCAAACCGTCTCAGGTTGGTAGTGCCCCAGGTGCTTTACGTTCTTGACTGAAGTAGGAGTGTTGATTCTGGTGCAGCAGATGAAATAACGGCAGAGCTGCAGCGCATCGGGGGTACGGAGCACCTCACGGCCAAATTGTGGTCTGTCCTTGAAGGAGAGAGCGAAGAGCAGCAGCTCCTGCGCAAGTTGTCGCTGTCCGAGTTCTTGGACGCAATGTTGGGCGACCTACCCTCCAGCTTTAACCTGCATTAAATAGAGTAAATGCGGCACTGTAATGATGTACGGTAGTAAACATGTATGCGCTTGAGTAGTGTAAATATACCCGATAAAGTGCGATTTATTGCTTTCTCTGAACCAGAGGACAAGAGGCCAAGAACTCAAGTGCGACGCAAGTCCTACCCAGCTACAGCGGCATCAGCTACATCAGCAGCAACAGAAACTACTACTACTACTTCCCTAACAAACATGTCAGGACCTCTGGGAAGAATCGTCGCGCAAGTTGTCGTCATGGGCGCAGGTATCGTCTCAAAAGCCTTTGTCCAGGCCTATCAGCAGGCCGTGCACAACGCGCGTTCGGGCAACGCCGGCGCTATGGCGGCCAAGACCGTGGTGCGCAAGAACCAAATGTCCAAGCAGCAGGCGCGCGAGATTCTTAACTTCCCCACGAGCGGATCGGCTCTGTCCTCGGAGGAGATTCAGAAGCAATTTACAAGGTACTTCGAGGCAAACGACCCAGCCAAGGGCGGCTCCTTCTACCTGCAATCCAAGATTTTCCGAGCCAAGGAGGCGTTAGAGCGCAAGGATCCAGACGAAGAAGCGCCACCGAGTGATAAGACCAAGGATGAGTAGGTCTCTGGGCCAAGTTCTGATCGTGTCGGCTAGCTTGAGGGATGGTTCGGACTCCAGTGGTCACGAACGCGGCGGTGAAGCTAGACTGGAATTAGGATGCTTTACAACGTAGCTAGGCCCCCCATTCGGATGTGGCAGTGACGGGTGTCCTGCATGAAGCCTTCACTATAATATATCGAGAGTCTCCTTCGCTTAAGACTTTTTTGCCGTTGGTTGGTTGAAAACCATTTCAGTTTTTGTTGTAAAAAAAAGAGAATTTTACTGTAGGATGGTGTTGGTGCGTGGCGGGGGCGCTCTGCTAGGAGCAACAGCGCGCAGCGGAGCAGCAGCCTTCAGTACTGCGGGACGCGTAACATTCGAAGAGCTTACGTCTGGCGCTGATGCCGAGCAGCTGCAGTTCATGAAGGAGCAGATTGTCCAGGTTGACGAGCACGACAATGTGCTTGGCCCCATCAGCAAGAAAGACGGTGAAATTTGCATTACATTTGCAGCTGTATATGTGCAATATACTAACGGAATTACTTGACGTCTACATTGGTATGAACAGCGCATATCCATGACGGCGTGCTGCACCGTGCGTTCAGCGTCTTCGTTTTTAACTCGAAGAACGAACTGCTGATTCAGAAGCGTGCGAGCGAGAAGATCACCTTTCCAAGTTATTGGGCTAATACGTGCTGCAGGTAAAATGTTGCTACGTTGTGGCGGTAATTGGAGAAATATGTGACTTGTGTTGGGTTTGCAGCCACCCGCTCTTCACAGAAGGCGAGCTGGAAGACAGTGTTGGCGTAAAGCGTGCAGCCATCCGCAAGCTAGAGCATGAACTCGGTATCCCCACCTACACTTTCGCGCTTGGTGATTTGTCGTACGTCTCCACAGTCATGTACAAGGTATATGCTTTTGTCCCTGTACATTATAGCTGCGTCGTGTTAACGCTTCCTTGTATTGCTCTCGAGTGCAGGCGGCGTCCGATGCCAATTGGACAGAGTATGAAATGGACCACATTCTCTTTGCGCGTGGCGAGGTGTTGCTGGACAACGTGAACAAGAATGAGGTGGAGCAGGTCGAGTTTGTTGCCCGTGAACATCTGCCGGCACTTTTGAACGACTCGACGCGAAAACTCTCGCCGTGGTTCCATCTCATCGGCTCAAACCTGCTGCCGCATTGGTGGGACAACCTCGACGCTGTGTTGGAGAAGGATAACTCCAACCGTCAGATTCATGACTACCGCTAGATATCTGAAATTCAGATCCTGAATTCAAGGCAAGTCGAAATAGAACATGCGAGCATTCCTGGCTTGAAGGTGTGCAACATGAACTGGTGAGGGCTTTTATTTTTGCGCAGTCTAACTTGCTTCATCGCTGCGGCTTGTCGGAGCCAGTTTAGATAGGCTGGCGCCAATATTCGAGAAGAATGAGCCAATTGAGTACTTTGAGAACTGGGACATACGCAGCGATGCACTACCGAGATAGTCTCCATTCTTGTCCGTTCCCGTCCAGCCCACGTAAATAGTGATATCACACTGGGCAGTTGTGTTAGTGCTGGTGGAGTTTGACCCAGCAGAGCTACTATCCCCAACGTTGACGCTCGCAACAGAGGAGTTGCCTGCACAGCTATCCACCGGAGTGAAGCATGTTTTGCCTTGACCACTAACCCGCCCTGCTGTCGTTTCTTGGGGCTTCGAGAACAGGTTATAGTCACACATCTCTGCAGCGCAGAAGTAGCAGCCGTCATCCCAGCTCACGCCTTGTACGACTCCTTTCTTCACAGATATAATTGCTGTAAGGTAAGGCGATATGCGTCCTGTCGATGCCGACGAGTAGAGTTTGTAATTCGTGCGATATTTAAGACTCGATACGGTAAGGAAAGCACCCGAGGGGTTTGCACCGATTCGAGTATCATTCCATGCTACATTACACCAGCAACAACACATACACAAATTAGTGATCAACGCAAGTCAACACCTTGTAAAGGAGATACCCACAGTCAGTAATGCGTAGCACGGTATACTTATCGGCAACTGGCGTGAAAAGTGTTCGATATGCGTCGTTTACATTGACGCAGACGTACGTGGCTGTTCCTTTCACAACGAGTGGCACAGGGTCGGACGGAGAGCAAATACTGGAGATGTTGGTCTGAATGGCCTGCACTCTTGTGCCAATCAGGAATGCAAGCACTGTCCAAACGAGCAGCCACGCTTGCTTGAGTACCAAGCGCTTCTTCAGCGGTAAGACCATGCTTCTCTTACTATAGTCAATTGGGACTGAAAGCACCAACACCAAGAGTAGTTTCATGTTTTACCAACCTTTCTCGCTGCCCCAGAAATAGTTTGTAGCAGCCACGAGAAATAATCAGCACCGCAAAAAAGACAAACGGTTTCTGTGTTCTCTCGTCGGCATCCTGGTGATTTTGATAAAATGCAGTCCTGGTAAGCTTTTGAAGCCTAAACTTCGGACCCATGCCGAAATGTGACCTGCATGACTTGCGGTTTGGCGCCTGTCATTTAGTGCTGTCCTCCCCAGTGCAAAATGAAGCGCGATGTAGACAGTTTTGGCGATCCCACCATTTCCGAGCTTAAAATCATTTGTTTTAAACAGTCTTGTTACATGTGTATACGGGATGAGCGCAAGTTACACCGTGCGAGACGCGATCACTGATAATTTATCAGAGATAAAGTATCAGACGAAGACCCTGCGAAGTGCGCCGCAAGAGCGGCCTTACCTCACCAGGTGTACGCGGGTTAAAGAGAAAAGTACAAGGCCTCAGTTTAGCGTTGTAAGCTGGTCGACGTTCGTGATTGTTTTAACTGATGATAACTTATCAGGCGCAGCAAACTGAAAGCTCGGGCACGGGTGCCAAGTTGGCACAGGATCTAAGCAGTACATGTACCAACTCGAACTCCTTTTGGTCTGGATTTCAACCTGCTTAGATCCTGCAAGATGGGAGATCAGGGTGCTTGGTGGCGCGCAATCCTGAACTTCCTGAGAAAGGCGTTCATGTGACGTGTGACGGATTTTGTTGGATAAAGCGTTACTGTAGAGGTCTTGACCGCAAGTCGACAATGCGGTGAGCTGAGCTTTTCCAGCCCATTCGCCTTTTGTCCGTGGACGCCGCACTCCAGAAGGTCAAGTTCTCCGCACAGACAGTTCTTACAGCAATGAGCGCCTTCTTCCCCGTGATCTCGACTCTGAACCCGGTCGTCAAGCCGCACACGACCCCTGTCAACCGTCCTTCTGTCCTTGCCACCTCCGCGGCCACGTGGGATGCTCGCCTCTCGCACGACCCCGTTCACGACAATGCATTCTACGGTAAATGCATGATCGGTGGCATCTTGTCGTGTGGCATCACGCACACGGGTATCACTCCTCTGGATGTCGTGAAGTGCAACATGCAGGTGAATCCAGCCAAGTACAAAGGCTTGTTGTCCGGCTTAAAGACCATCGCCTCGGAGGAGGGGATCGGTGCCCTGTACAAGGGCTGGGCTCCGACAGCATTCGGTTACTCGATGCAGGGCATGTGCAAGTTCGGCTTCTACGACGTCTTCAAGGACATGTACTCGACGATGGCCGGTGAGGAGAACGCGTACAAGTACCGTGGCGCCATCTATCTCGCTGGCTCAGCCTCTGCTGAGTTCTTCGCCGACATCCTGCTGTGTCCCATGGAGATGGTTAAGGTGAAGGTGCAAACCTCACCTGCTGGTACATTCCCTGTAAAGCTGTCTCCGGCCATGTCTGCTATGAAGGCTAACCCAGAGACCCGCTTCCCATTCGGCTCTCTGGTGCCTCTGTGGTCGCGTCAGATCCCGTACACGATGGCTAAGTTCTTCTTCTTCGAGAAGGTCGTGGAGGCCTTCTACACGCACGTGTTCACGGAGCCCAAGAGTTCATACCCTAAGAGCACGCAGCTTGGTATCACCTTCGCCTCTGGTTACCTGGCTGGTATCATTTGCGCCATTGTCTCGCATCCCGCTGACTCGGTTGTGTCGCTCATGGGCAAGCCTGCAAACAAGGGCAAGGGCTTCGGCCAGATTGTTAGCGAGACGGGTATGTGGAATTTGGCCACCAAGGGTCTTGGCACGCGTATCATTATGATCGGTACGCTGACGGGTGCTCAGTGGTGGATCTACGACACGTTCAAGACGGCCATGGGTATGGGAACGAGCGGTGGAGCTGCCCCCAAGAAGCCGTAAAGTTGTTTACGCTGCGTTTGTAGATGAGGGACTTGCTGAATGTTGCTCGAATTCTTAACATAGTGTGTACCACTCCGCGAATGTCATCCCAACGGTTTCGAATATAAAACGCTGTTTGAAACTGCTTGGCCACGCGCCTCCTCAGCCTCAGATCTTGCCCTCCCCCAATTTTAACGTCATTCGCCATCCACCCGTCGACCTCCCAGTTGCCACCATGAGCGCTTTCTTCCCTGTTATCTCGTCGCTGAACCCGGCCGTGCCTTCGGTTGCCGCCCCTAAGGCTCGCCCGGCCTCGGTTCTTGCCACCTCGGCTGCCAAGTGGGATGCTCGTCTCTCGCACGACCCCATCCACGACACCGCCTACTACGGCAAGTGCATGATCGGCGGCATCCTCTCCTGCGGTCTTACCCACACGGGCATCACCCCGCTTGATGTGGTGAAGTGTAACATGCAGGTCAACCCCGCCAAGTACAATGGACTGCTGCCTGGCATCAAGACCATTGCATCGGAGGAGGGCGCTGGCGCTCTGTTTAAGGGCTGGGCCCCCACTGCCATCGGCTACTCGGCTCAGGGCATGTGCAAGTTCGGCTTCTACGAGTTCTTCAAGGACTACTACAGCAACATCGCTGGTGAGGAGAACGCGTACAAGTACCGTGGTGCTATCTATCTCGCTGGCTCGGCCTCTGCTGAGTTCTTCGCTGACATGGCCCTCTGCCCCATGGAGATGGTGAAGGTGAAGGTGCAGACTTCTCCTGCTGGCACTTTCCCCGTGGAGTTCGGCGCCGCTGTAGCTGCCATGAAGGCGAACTCGGCTGAGACTCGTTTCCCGTTCGGCTCTCTGGTGCCCCTGTGGTCGCGTCAGATCCCGTACACGATGGCTAAGTTCTTCTTCTTCGAGAAGGTCGTGGAGGCCTTCTACACGCACGTGTTCACGGAGCCCAAGAGTTCGTACCCTAAGAGCACGCAGCTTGGTATCACCTTCGCCTCTGGTTACCTGGCTGGTGTCATTTGCGCCATTGTGTCGCACCCCGCTGACTCGGTTGTGTCGCTCATGGGCAAGGCTGAGAACAAGGGCAAGGGCTTCGGCCAGATCGCTAGCGAGACCGGCCTGATGAACCTGGCCACCAAGGGTCTTGGCACGCGTATCATTATGATCGGTACGCTGACGGGTGCTCAGTGGTGGATCTACGACACGTTCAAGACGGTGATGGGCATGGGAACGAGCGGTGGAGCTGCCCCCAAGAAGAACTAAATACCGTTCTGAAGATATCGGTGATTTAGTTACCATTCCTCTGCTCTGTCTCCTGCTGAGTCAAACATGGAGAAGGCGTGCCCCAAACGGTGCCAGGAGAAGACCGACGGCGGAATGTAATCTGCCCCGTAGCGTCTTTAGAATTTGCTGGTTTAACTTTCTGCAACGAGAAACTAATCAACAAGACCTTACGACTATGACGTCTCTAGTCTGAGTCCAGAATTCATTATTTTTCGACACGGTGCACTCATTGAGCACAGCGTTGTTAATCGAACACGGTAACGCGGAACAATTTACTGACGATCAAAAGCTCTCAGCAAAGTATACCCACGTAGAGTGCGTTTGACGTTGACAAAAAGCATTCTACGAGAAGAAGAGCGTGTGCACAGCCATGAAAACGAGGGCACCAGCCACGTATTGGCTCTTGCGTTCCCCGATGCGCGAGGCCTTCCAGCAGAGCCCTCCCAGTCCCTCATGCTTGCCAGGCAGCTGGCCGCGATCGAAGAGCGTGGGGAACTTCATCTTGATGTAGGTGCAAGTACAGATGAAGAGCAGGATAACAGTGAGCAGCCCCTGGAGACTAAAGAGCGCCGACTGTAAGTCAACACAGAGGTACGTGCATTAGTCTTCGTTTACGCTCGCTGACATGGCCCTCTTCATCGCGTAGTGCGGCATCTTCTTACCATTTTTTTCGCTGCCTTGAGAAAATGTATGGCAGAAAAATTATACAAAAGCCAAGATAAAAGCGAAGCTGCATGTACTGTGGATCGCCAGTTTAAGATATAGAGCATAGAAACCGCACATTCGTACCGAAGGTTTTATCTCCTTACCATACAAACCACCAAAACGGTGTGGCAGACACAGAGGGAATGACCCGGCTCCCATTTTAGTTCCTCAACAGGTCTACAGGCGGGGCGACGTGCTAGTTAGAAAACCACCCGAGGTTTTTTTGATAAGGTTTTATTCGGCGCGGCTTGGCCGCACGATGTACGGCTGGGACTGAGGGGGACTCGAGCTCGACTCGCCGCAGCCTCACACGCACACAGACACGGAAGCTCCCGAGCCACTTGAGAGTTAGTTGAGCACAATGATGAACCGTGCTAAATTGCTGCAACGCGCTGCTAAGGTTCGTATTCAACCATCGACTTGTCCCCCCTCCTCAATTCCACCACTAGCACTAGCGCGCAGCAAAGCACAGCAAGTGCTGCTTCAGCTTTGGGGCTGGACCACCAAAATGGCAGACTCAGTTCTAACGTCGATGCTTGTCTATACGATCTGGTTGTGCCTCTACAGGTTGGTGCCGGCGCTCTCCTGGGCGGATCGGTTCTCACTGGCGTCACAGCCTTCAGTAGCGACCAGATCGAGGCGCTGCACTACGGCTTCGACCACCAGGGTCCGCTGTCGTCGTTTGACTACGCGAGCGTGCGTCGTGGCTATCAGGTTTACCGCGAGGTGTGCGCGTCCTGCCACAGTCTGGACCGCATCTGCTTCCGCAACTTGATTGGCGTCACTCACACGGAGGAGGAGCTAAAGGCCATCGCGGCCGACATTGACGTCGAGGATGGCCCCAACGATGAGGGAGAGATGTTCGAGCGCCCTGGCAAGTTGTCGGACCCGCTTCCTCGCCCTTACCCGAACGACGAGGCTGCCGCCGCTGCCAACAACGGTGCCATCCCGCCTGATCTTTCCCTGATGGCCAAGGCTCGCCATGCCGGTGCTGACTACCTGTTCGCGCTGCTGACGGGATATGTCGACCCCCCTGAGGGCACAGAGCTGCTGGAAGGCCTGTACTACAACCCATACTTCGGCGGTGGCGCCATTGCCATGGAGCGTCAGCTGCAGGATGGCCAGATTGAGTACGAGGACGGCACGCCTTGCACGACCTCTCAGATGGCTAAGGATGTGTCGGTCTTCCTCGCGTGGGCCGCCGAACCCGAGCACGATGTGCGGAAGAAGCAGGGTATGCAGACAACTATTGCGTTGTTGGCGCTGTGCGCACTGACGGGCTACTACAAGCGCCTGAAATGGGCGCCGCTCAAGACCCGTAAAATCACCTACACCAAGTAAGACAGGAGGTTTTGACCGACGCAAGTGTGTGTTGGCGTGAGGAAGTGGTAGAGCAGCAGACTATCGCCAGGGTGTTTTTTTGCTGTGGCTTGTTCGTTCCAGGCGAATGGAGCTTTCGAGTCTCTTCCTTGCGTGAGTGAGTGAGAGCGGAAAGAAACAGACAGGCAGTGCACACACGATGCATGGAGAGATCGACCGTCGAGACAAATAATAAAGGAGGCCATGGCGTTTGAGTCCATTCGGAAAGGAGGTGAGCAGTAGCATGACTTGAAAACTTGAAAAAGAAAAAATTCACATCGAAACGAACAAAAAGGCTTTCTGTTGCGAATTTATCATGCCAGCACCACCAGCACAACAACTGGGTTAACCACGACGTGGGCATCACCGTATGATATACATTAAGTACGATTGAATGGCTGGCCATCTTTGCTTCGGCTTTGTGTCTATTCGCTGCCAATTGGTCCGTCGCCCGGTAATACATCACCAGCAGCGAGCCGTCAACAACAGAGACAGCCATGGCCAAGTCCTCCAAAGTTATTCGCGTGGGCCAGGATGCGCCGCACCAGGTATGCTACCTTCCCACCTCTCTGCTTTTATTCACAACGTCTTGTTTGAGTCCTGGCTGACTGTCTGAACTACAGCCTGATGTGGAAAGCGAGAGCAGCTACAGCTTCGTGGAACAGTCCAAACGCCAGGTGAAGGTCAAAATTCAGAGCCTGACGGACGACGAGATTGTCTTTGACCTTATCGGTGTGGACGCGGCTATCGCTAACGCGTTGCGCCGAATCCTGTTGGCTGAGGTGCCCACCATGGCCATTGAGCACGTGTACATTTGGAACAACTCGTCTATCATCCAAGACGAGGTGCTGGCCCACCGATTGGGGCTTGTGCCGCTCAATGTGGACCCACGCGAGTTCCAGGCTTTCCCGGATCACGAGGAGGCAGAGGCGACCGATGAGAACACCATCGTTTTCAAGCTAGACGTGACATGCAAGTTTGACCCCGAGCACCCGAAGGACCCCACGAAGGCGATTCATTCTTCTGGTACGCATTAATACGTTCCGGAGTACTTGTATCTGTGTTTATGGTTTTCCTGACCGATTTTTACCTCGTTGCATCGTTGTGTCTTGCAGTGTACGCGCGTGACCTGGAGTGGGTCCCACAGGGCAACCAGGAGGAGCGCTTCGGCTCTATCCGCCCCGTGCACGAAGACATTTTGATCGCGAAGCTGCGACCTGGTCAGAGTATTGCTTTGGAGGCTCACTGTCGCAAGGGCGTGGGTAAAGATCATGCTAAGTTTTCGCCCGTTGCCACGGCGTCGTACCGCCTGATGCCTAAAGTGGAGCTATTGGAGAAGGTAGAGGGTGCTGAAGCTAAACGTCTGGTGGAGGAATGCCAGAAGGGCTTGTTCGACATTGAAGACGTTGGAGGGGTTCCTACTGCCGTGGTAAAGGATGAGCGCTCCTGCACTATGTGCCGAAACTGCATCCGTGATCCTGTTTGGAACGAGAAGATCCGTCTCGGCCGCCAGAGCGATCACTTCATCTTTAGTGTCGAGTCGGTGGGCATGATCAAACCGGAGGAGCTGCTGCTGGAAGCACTCAACGTACTCGCTGACAAGTGCAACGTCGCATTAGAGTCATTCTCGCAGGTGGACGACGACGTGGACATGGACGAGGAAGATGAGGTGGAGGAGGATCAGGAAGAGTAGACTGACTGATGATAGAAGAATGTTTGGAGCTAAAAGCCTCAGCGACTGAATATATGCATGCATACCATTGCTCACTTACTCGTCGGGGCGTGCAATAAGATCTAGCTGACAGCCTTTCTACATTGCACGCGCCCTATTCGTGTATTTGGTGCTGTCCATTGTGTCCTAGCCGCCGTTGATTTTAGGAAGCACACAGGCTTTTGAACCGCGTCCACTAGCTTTCCTGGTTGAGGAAAACAGAGGCAGCACGGATGCCCACGAAGACCAGCGCGATCTTGGAGAGGTCCCAGGCTACAGCCTTCATCTGCTTGGTGGTGTCAACCTGCGGTTTCTTCTTCTTGAGCATGAACATCTTGCCTGGAGCTCGCAGACGCTGACGGTGGTTCTCGAAGTGAGATGACAGGTAGGCTGAGCCTCTGACTAATGCCACAAAATGTGTGTGCCTTGATGTATCGCAACCTCTCCCTCTGTTGAGTGGGTAACACGCGACAGGCCAATAAATTATTGGCAATAATGCCTGAAGGACTAGGGCTGGTGG